>JBAMCF010000966.1:0-23563 GCA_037075285.1 Drosophila lutescens | reverse complement strand
GATTTTGAAGAATATGCATTACTGCATATTTTTAGGCTTCCATATAGCAGCCTTTTACGGCGTGTTGACCGTTTTTTGTCCAAAGTTTAGCTTTTTTGATACGACCTTTTTTCGTTATAGAGAAGTTGTTAGCAAACTCGAGGTCATGCCGGCTTAGACTTCAAGAAGTCCAAGACGTCGGCATTATGCCAAACACACAAAAAGGAGCGAAAAGGCTTCACTGTAACCAGTTTAAAATTAAATTAAATAAATTTTTTTTTATATTAAACTTATGGTGCAGACATCTCTAAAGATTATAAAATGAAAGACCGATTTTTAAGGGGATACGACCACAGCCCAAACTTTAAGAGCTACAGCAGCCAAATTTTTCCACAGTATTTCATTGGGGGCGTAGGCGCCCACTAAGATCCGACATGTCCCCCCAGTGGCCCCAAACAGCTCCAACATCCATATTTAGAGCAAAAAAGAATTAGATGTACTTAAGCTTAACTTCTAAAGTGGTTGGAATTTCGAAATTTGGATTTTGCAGAATTTTAGGTCTTGAAAAGGCCTAATTAGAAATCTAAAAGAAATTTCGATATCCCCCATAATTTGGGGGCTACATTTAAAATTAACTTTTCGATTTTAAAAATCTAAACCGCTGCTCCGATCAAGATGATTTTTGGATCATTAGTTATTCTATGGCCCAAATGCTTAAGTTTTATTTTTCAAGTTTTTAACATTTTTTTAAGTATTTTTAACGAATTTATTTAGACTTTCTAAGTTATTGCGTTGCATTTTGTGGGAGCCTGCCGAGAGAGCGAAACCCAGAGAGCGGATGTCAAGAGAGCGACGGCCGAGAGAGCAACAGCCAAGAAAACTGACGAGGGGGTGGGGTAGTGCTGTGTGTGATAGGGAGGGGAAAGGGGCAATTTAAGTTCAAATTTGGTTTGGATTTTAAAAACTTAAACTGATGTTCTGATCAATATGATTTTCGATCAATAGTCAGTCCTGTGGATCAAATACTTAGGTTTTATTTTTAAAAAAATATTTTTCATTTTTTAGCATGTGTACAATACATGTACAATACAATAGATACACACAATATGTGTGTATGTTTCTACTCGAAAGTAGATAATGTGCTTAAATACAAATAAAAACATTAATTTCCTTTTAGCCAATGCAAAATTTGTCGAGCTTAAAATTAATAATTATCAATCAAAAGTGGAATCGGAAAATAATAAGTTACTTTGCTACTTTTGTATGAGAATCCAATCTTTTCGTGCGTTTACAAATGTTTTCGTTTCATTCAAAACAACAAATTTGAAACAATTTACAAACAAGTGTACATTTGTGCGCAAATTAAAATTGCATTGATAGTATTGTAACTGATATAAAGTATACAAACTCACTACTTTTACATAGATCACATTCATCTCTAAAGATTATAAAATGTAAGACCGATTTTTAAGGGGATACGACCACAGCCCAAACCTTAAGAGCTACAGCAGCCAAATTTTTGCACAGTATTTCATTGGGGGCGTAGGCGCCCACTAAGATCCGACATGTCCCCCCAGTGGCCCCAAACAGCTCCAACATCCATATTTAGAGCAAAAAAGAATTAGATGTACTTAAGCTTAACTTCTAAAGTGGTTGGAATTTCGAAATTTGGATTTTGCAGAATTTTAGGTCTTGAAAAGGCCTAATTAGAAATCTAAAAGTAATTTCGATATCCCCCATAATTTGGGGGCTACATTTAAAATTAACTTTTCGATTTTAAAAATCTAAACCGCTGCTCCGATCAAGATGATTTTTGGATCATTAGTTATTCTATGGCCCAAATGCTTAAGTTTTATTTTTCAAGTTTTTAACATTTTTTAAAGTATTTTTAACGAATTTATTTAGACTTTCTAAGTTATTGCGTTGCATTTTGTGGGAGCCTGCCGAGAGAGCGAAACCCAGAGAGCGGATGCCAAGAGAGCGACGGCCGAGAGAGCAACAACCAAGAAAACTGACGAGGGGGTGGGGTAGTGCTGTGTGTGATAGGGAGGGGAAAGGGGCAATTTAAGTTCAAATTCGTTTTGGATTTTAAAAACTTAAGCTGCTGTTCCGATCAATATGATTTTCGATCAATAGTCAGTCCTGTGGATCAAATGCTTAGGTTTTATTTTAAAAAAAATATTTTTCATTTTGTAGCAGAAGTAAGAGCCTTATTTTATTTCCACCAAGGAAGAAAATAAAAAATTACTACAAATTCTGTAAGCAAAGACAAAATGTTTCCAAGTTAATTATTAATCTTAAGATTCGAACTTTTGATCAAATACGTATGTACATTTGTATATTTGGATATGTTTTGATTTGCTTATATTTACAATACATGTACAATACATGCATACACACAATTTGTGTGTATGTTTCTACTTGAAAGTAGATAATGTGCTTAAATACAAATAAAATCATTAATTTCCTTTCAGCCAATGCAAAATTTGTCGAGCTTAAAATTAATAATTATCAATCAAATGTGGAATCGGAAAATAATAAGTTACTTCGCTATTTTTGTATGAGATGCCAATCTTTTCGTGTGTGTACAAATGTTTTCGTTTCATTCAAAACAACAAATTTGAAACAATTTACAAACAAGTGTACATTTGTACGCAAATTAAAATTGCATTGATAGTATTGTAACTGATATAAAGTATACAAACTCACTACTTTTACATAGATCACATTCATCTCTAAAGATTATAAAATGAAAGACCGATTTTTAAGGGGATACGACCACAGCCCAAACCTTAAGAGCTACAGCAGCCAAATTTTTGCACAGTATTTCATTGGGGGCGTAGGCGCCCACTAAGATCCGACATGTCCCCCCAGTGGCCCCAAACAGCTCCAACATCCATATTTAGAGCAAAAAAGAATTAGATGTACTTAAGCTTAACTTCTAAAGTGGTTGGAATTTCGAAATTTGGATTTTGCAGAATTTTAGGTCTTGAAAAGGCCTAATTAGAAATCTAAAAGAAATTTCGATATCCCCCATAATTTGGGGGCTACATTTAAAATTAACTTTTCGATTTTAAAAATCTAAACCGCTGCTCCGATCAAGATGATTTTTGGATCATTAGTTATTCTATGGCCCAAATGCTTAAGTTTTATTTTTCAAGTTTTTAACATTTTTTTAAGTATTTTTAACGAATTTATTTAGACTTTCTAAGTTATTGCGTTGCTTTTTTGGGAGCCTGCCGAGAGAGCGA
Organism: Drosophila lutescens; assembly: GCA_037075285.1. NCBI lineage: Eukaryota > Metazoa > Arthropoda > Insecta > Diptera > Drosophilidae > Drosophila > Drosophila lutescens. The sequence goes on along the minus strand of JBAMCF010000966.1, from coordinate 20,333 downwards.
AACCCAGAGAGCGGATGTCAAGAGAGCGACGGCCAAGAGAGCAACAGCCAAGAAAACTGACGAGGGGGTGGGGTAGTGCTGTGTGTGATAGGGAGGGGAAAGGGGCAATTTAAGTTCAAATTTGGTTTGGATTTTAAAAACTTAAACTGCTGTTCTGATCAATATGATTTTCGATCAATAGTCAGTCCTGTGGATCAAATACTTAGGTTTTATTTTTAAAAAAATATTTTTCATTTTGTAGCAGATGTAAGAGCCTTATTTTATTTCCACCAAGGAAGAAAATAAAAAATTACTACAAATTCTGTAAGCAAAGACAAAATGTTTCCAAGTTAATTATTAATCTTAAGATTCGAACTTTTGATCAAATACGTATGTACATTTGTATATTTGGATATGTTTTGATTTGCTTATATTTACAATACATGTACAATACATGCATACACACAATTTGTGTGTATGTTTCTACTTGAAAGTAGATAATGTGCTTAAATACAAATAAAATCATTAATTTCCTTTCAGCCAATGCAAAATTTGTCGAGCTTAAAATTAATAATTATCAATCAAATGTGGAATCGGAAAATAATAAGTTACTTCGCTATTTTTGTATGAGATGCCAATCTTTTCGTGTGTGTACAAATGTTTTCGTTTCATTCAAAACAACAAATTTGAAACAATTTACAAACAAGTGTACATTTGTACGCAAATTAAAATTGCATTGATAGTATTGTAACTGATAGAATGTATACAAATTCAATACTTTTACATAGATCAAATTCATCTCTAAAGATTATAAAATGAAAGACCGATTTTTAAGGGGATACGACCACAGCCCAAACCTTAAGAGCTACAGCAGCCAAATTTTTGCACAGTATTTCATTGGGGGAGTAGGCGCCCACTAAGATCCGACATGTCCCCCCAGTGGCCCCAAACAGCTCCAACATCCATATTTAGAGCAAAAAAGAATTAGATGTACTTAAGCTTAACTTCTAAAGTGGTTGGAATTTCGAAATTTGGATTTTGCAGAATTTTAGGTCTTGAAAAGGCCTAATTAGAAATCTAAAAGAAATTTCGATATCCCCCATAATTTGGGGGCTACATTTAAAATTAACTTTTCGATTTTAAAAATCTAAACCGCTGCTCCGATCAAGATGATTTTTGGATCATTAGTTATTCTATGGCCCAAATGCTTAAGTTTTATTTTTCAAGTTTTTAACATTTTTTTAAGTATTTTTAACGAATTTATTTAGATTTTCTAAGTTATTGCGTTGCATTTTGTGGGAGCCTGCCGAGAGAGCGAAACCCAGAGAGCGGATGCCAAGAGAGCGACGGCCGAGAGAGCAACAGCCAAGAAAACTGACGAGGGGGTGGGGTAGTGCTGTGTGTGATGGGAGGGAATGGGGCAATTTAAGTTCAAATTTGTTTTGGATTTTAAAAACTTTAACTGCTGTTCCGATCAATATGATTTTCGATCAATAGTCAGTCCTGTGGATCAAATGCTTAGGTTTTATTTTTAAAAAAATATTTTTCATTTTGTAGCAGAAGTAAGAGCCTTATTTTATTTCCACCAAGGAAGAAAATAAAAAATTACTACAAATTCTGTAAGCAAAGACAAAATGTTTCCAAGTTAATTATTAATCTTAAGATTCGAACTTTTGATCAAATACGTATGTACATTTGTATATTTGGATATGTTTTGATTTGCTTATATTTACAATACATGTACAATACATGCATACACACAATTTGTGTGTATGTTTCTACTTGAAAGTAGATAATGTGCTTAAATACAAATAAAATCATTAATTTCCTTTCAGCCAATGCAAAATTTGTCGAGCTTAAAATTAATAATTATCAATCAAATGTGGAATCGGAAAATAATAAGTTACTTCGCTATTTTTGTATGAGATGCCAATCTTTTCGTGTGTGTACAAATGTTTTCGTTTCATTCAAAACAACAAATTTGAAACAATTTACAAACAAGTGTACATTTGTACGCAAATTAAAATTGCATTGATAGTATTGTAACTGATAGAATGTATACAAATTCAATACTTTTACATAGATCAAATTCATCTCTAAAGATTATAAAATGAAAGACCGATTTTTAAGGGGATACGACCACAGCCCAAACCTTAAGAGCTACAGCAGCCAAATTTTTGCACAGTATTCCATTGGGGGCGTAGGCGCCCACTAAGATCCAACATGTCTCCCCAGTGGCCCCAAACAGCTCCAACATCCATATTTAGAGCAAAAAAGTATTAGATGTACTCACGCTTAACTTCTAAAGGGGTTGGAATTTCGAAATTCGGATTTTGCAGAATTTTAGGTCTTGAAAAGGCCTAATTAGAAATCTAAAAGAAATTTCGATATCCCCCATAATTTGGGGGCTACATTTAAAATTAACTTTTCGATTTTAAAAATCTAAACCGCTGCTCCGATCAAGATGATTTTTGGATCATTAGTTATTCTATGGCCCAAATGCTTAAGTTTTATTTTTCAAGTTTTTAACATTTTTTTAAGTATTTTTAACGAATTTATTTAGATTTTCTAAGTTATTGCGTTGCATTTTGTGAGAGCCTGCCGAGAGAGCGAAACCCAGAGAGCGGATGCCAAGAGAGCGACGGCCGAGAGAGCAACAACCAAGAAAACTGACGAGGGGTGGGGTAGTGCTGTGTGTGATAGGGAGGGAAAGGGGCAATTTAAGTTCAAATTCGTTTTGGATTTTAAAAACTTAAGCTGCTGTTCCGATCAATATGATTTTCGATCAATAGTCAGTCCTGTGGATCAAATGCTTAGGTTTTATTTTTAAAAAAATATTTTTCATTTTGTAGCAGAAGTAAGAGCCTTATTTTATTTCCACCAAGGAAGAAAATAAAAAATTACTACAAATTCTGTAAGCAAAGACAAAATGTTTCCAAGTTAATTATTAATCTTAAGATTCGAACTTTTAACCAAATACGTATGTACATTTGTATATTTGGATATGTTTTGATTTGCTTATATTTACAATACATGTACAATACAATACATACACACAATTTGTGTGTATGTTTCTACTTGAAAGTAGATAATGTGCTTAAATACAAATAAAATCATTAATTTCCTTTCAGCCAATGCAAAATTTGTCGAGCTTAAAATTAATAATTATCAATCAAAGGTGGAATCGGAAAATAATAAGTTACTTCGCTATTTTTGTATGAGACGCCAATCTTTTCGTGTGTGTACAAATGTTTTCGTTTCATTCAAAACAACAAATTTGAAACAATTTACAAACAAGTGTACATTTGTACGCAAGTTAAAATTGCATTGATAGTATTGTAACTGATAGAATGTATACAAATTCAATACTTTTACATAGATCAAATTCATCTCTAAAGATTATAAAATGAAAGACCGATTTTTAAGGGGATACGACCACAGCCCAAACCTTAAGAGCTACAGCAGCCAAATTTTTGCACAGTATTTCATTGGGGGAGTAGGCGCCCACTAAGATCCGACATGTCCCCCAAGTGGCCCCAAACAGCTCCAACATCCATATTTAGAGCAAAAAAGTATTAAATGTACTCACGCTTAACTTCTAAAGGGGTTGGAATTTCGAAATTCGAATTTTGCAGAATTTTAGGTCTTGAAAAGGCCTAATTAGAAATCTAAAAGAAATTTCGATATCCCCCATAATTTGGGGGCTACATTTAAAATTAACTTTTCGATTTTAAAAATCTAAACCGCTGCTCCGATCAAGATGATTTTTGGATCATTAGTTATTCTATGGCCCAAATGCTTAAGTTTTATTTTTAAAGTTTTTACATTTTTTTAAGTATTTTTAACGAATTTATTTAGACTTTCTAAGTTATTGCGTTGCATTTTGTGGGAGCCTGCCGAGAGAGCGAAACCCAGAGAGCGGATGCCATGAGAGCGACGGCCGAGAGAGCAACAACCAAGAAAACTGACGAGGGGGTGGGGTAGTGCTGTGTGTGATAGGGAGGGGAAAGGGGCAATTTAAGTTCAAATTCGTTTTGGATTTTAAAAACTTAAGCTGCTGTTCCGATCAATATGATTTTCGATCAATAGTCAGTCCTGTGGATCAAATGCTTAGGTTTTATTTTTAAAAAAATATTTTTCATTTTGTAGCAGAAGTAAGAGCCTTATTTTATTTCCACCAAGGAAGAAAATAAAAAATTACTACAAATTCTGTAAGCAAAGACAAAATGTTTCCAAGTTAATTATTAATCTTAAGATTCGAACTTTTAACCAAATACGTATGTACATTTGTATATTTGGATTTGTTTTGATTTGCTTATATTTACAATACATGTACAATACAATACATACACACAATTTGTGTGTATGTTTCTACTTGAAAGTAGATAATGTGCTTAAATACAAATAAAATCATTAATTTCCTTTCAGCCAATGCAAAATTTGTCGAGCTTAAAATTAATAATTATCAATCAAAGGTGGAATCGGAAAATAATGAGTTACTTCGCTATTTTTGTATGAGACGCCAATCTTTTCGTGTGTGTACAAATGTTTTCGTTTCATTCAAAACAACAAATTTGAAACAATTTACAAACAAGTGTACATTTGTACGCAAGTTAAAATTGCATTGATAGTATTGTAACTGATAGAATGTATACAAATTCAATACTTTTACATAGATCAAATTCATCTCTAAAGATTATAAAATGAAAGACCGATTTTTAAGGGGATACGACCACAGCCCAAACCTTGAGAGCTACAGCAGCCAAATTTTTGCACAGTATTCCATTGGGGGCGTAGGCGCCCACTAAGATCCAACATGTCCCCCCAGTGGCCCCAAACAGCTCCAACATCCATATTTAGAGCAAAAAAGTATTAAATGTACTCACGCTTAACTTCTAAAGGGGTTGGAATTTCGAAATTCGGATTTTGCAGAATTTTAGGTCTTGAAAAGGCCTAATTAGAAATCTAAAAGAAATTTCGATATCCTCATAATTTGGGGGCTACATTTAAAATTAACTTTTCGATTTTAAAAATCTAAACCGCTGCTCCGATCAAGATGATTTTTGGATCATTAGTTATTCTATGGCCCAAATGCTTAAGTTTTATTTTTCAAGTTTTTAACATTTTTTTAAGTATTTTTAACGAATTTATTTAGACTTTCTAAGTTATTGCGTTGCATTTTGTGGGAGCCTGCCGAGAGAGCGAAACCCAGAGAGCGGATGCCAAGAGAGCGGATGCCAAGAGAGCGACGGCCGAGAGAGCAACAACCAAGAAAACTGACGAGGGGGTGGGGTAGTGCTGTGTGTGATAGGGAGGGGAAAGGGGCAATTTAAGTTCAAATTCGTTTTGGATTTTAAAAACTTAAGCTGCTGTTCCGATCAATATGATTTTCGATCAATAGTCAGTCCTGTGGATCAAATGCTTAGGTTTTATTTTTAAAAAAATATTTTTCATTTTGTAGCAGAAGTAAGAGCCTTATTTTATTTCCACCAAGGAAGAAAATAAAAAATTACTACAAATTCTGTAAGCAAAGACAAAATGTTTCCAAGTTAATTATTAATCTTAAGATTCGAACTTTTAACCAAATACGTATGTACATTTGTATATTTGGATATGTTTTGATTTGCTTATATTTACAATACATGTACAATACAATACATACACACAATTTGTGTGTATGTTTCTACTTGAAAGTAGATAATGTGCTTAAATACAAATAAAATCATTAATTTCCTTTCAGCCAATGCAAAATTTGTCGAGCTTAAAATTAATAATTATCAATCAAATGTGGAATCGGAAAATAATAAGTTACTTCGCTATTTTTGTATGAGATGCCAATCTTTTCGTGTGTGTACAAATGTTTTCGTTTCATTCAAAACAACAAATTTGAAACAATTTACAAACAAGTGTACATTTGTACGCAAGTTAAAATTGCATTGATAGTATTGTAACTGATAGAATGTATACAAATTCAATACTTTTACATAGATCAAATTCATTTATTATATAGCTCTGCCAGTAGCCTTCTGATTCTCGCTCCTGAAGGATCTTCTAAAAAGGGTTTTACACAAAGGTTTTAAAAAAACGCGCTAATAAGAAAACATAAAGTCCTGACAACCGTACTCCAAACTAATTTTAAGCGAACGAAGTCGCTCCGGGTATAGCTAGTTTATTATATAGCTCTGCCAGTAGCCTTCTGATTCTCGCTCCTGAAGGATCTTCTAAAAAGGGTTTTACACAAAGGTTTTTAAAAAACGCGCTAATAAGAAAACATAAAGTCCTGACAACCGTACTCCAAACTAATTTTAAGCGAACGAAGTCGCTCCGGGTATAGCTAGTTTATTATATAGCTCTGCCAGTAGCCTTCTGATTCTCGCTCCTGAAGGATCTTCTAAAAAGGGTTTTACACAAAGGTTTTAAAAAAACGCGCTAATAAGAAAACATAAAGTCCTGACAACCGTACTCCAAACTAATTTTAAGCGAACGAAGTCGCTCCGGGTATAGCTAGTTTTATTATATAATAATTACGCTAGACTAACTATTAAAACTAAGTTAATGGTCTTACAAAAAAAAACTTTTATGGTATCGGTTTTCCTACTGCATAAAACAATTTATCGAGTGTCCGTTTTTGTTGTGTGTGGTGTGTGAATTGTTTTTTACAATGTGATACGTTGCTCCTCCTTCATCACTCCTCATCCTTCATCCGCATCCTCACTTGGTGTTGACCATCTCCACGAGGGCGCTGCTGAGCGACAGAAGCCTGGCGGCGACAACTTTACAATTTTGTAAAAGTGTAAATGCAATTTTTTGTGTTTATTAATACCTATCGACTTGTAAATCGGACAATCAGTTAAAAAGTTATGAGCAAAAATTTAAACAGCCGTATGCGTATCTAAATCTCCCTCGCACTCCCTTTAGCTGAGTAACGCGTAACTGATAGTCGAAGTACTCGACTATAGCGTTCTCTCTCGGGATAGCTGATAATTTAGATATACATCTTTAATTGTTTGTTTCCAATTTTTCGGTCATTTTTCGATTTCCAACGCCCTAGGTGCACTTCTTTGCAAGAGTGTTTTGTCAATTTAGTTCCTTTTAGTTCCTTGGGTTCATAGCTACATAATCGCTAAAGACTTGAAAGTGCAATTTTTATCGGTTCACAAGATACAGCCGTTACAAATACATTTAGTATTTAAAACTTTAACTCGCTATAATAGGTACACGCAAGCTAAGCCAGAGAAACACAAATCGGTTTTAGCTAACTTCGATGAGTACTTTCCGCCCATGAAATCAAAATTGCGGTTACATTTTTCATGTTGCACTGTTTAGTACAACGGAACACAAGACTTAAAAAACGAATTTACTATTGAATAAATAACATTTATAGCATACCCAGAAAAAAAATGACTTAAAATGTCAAAAAACTGCCTAGAATTTAGGTAAAATTGGCCTTAAGCTGGAGCTAAGTCCTTGAATGGCCTGAAATTTAGGATTCCATGACCTAAAATTTTAGGCCATTAATGGCCTAAAATGGGGGTCATTTTTGGCATAGATTTTAGGTAATAACGAGGACGGAAGCTAACTTCGGCAAGCCGAAGTTTAAATACCCTTGCAGATTTCACGAATTAAAATTTGACTACAATAGCAACATGAATTAATAAACAAAATATTTCATAATTCAAAAAATTAAATTTTTAAATTTTTCTCCCTTATGTTCCTATGGGAGCTATAGGATATAGACGCCCGATCGGCACGCGCTTTTACCCTGATCAAGGTATGCACAAAAAAATACGATTTGGAAAGATTCATGTCAATAGCTTTTACACTGTGCGAAATATCTTAAATTTTGCAAGTTATATCCGATTGTTCCTATGGGAGCTATAGGATATAGACGTCCGATCGGGTCGATTTTCAAACTTGATCTGCGTACACATGTTTTAGGATGACTGTGAAAGTTTTAAGTCGCTAGCTTTTAAACTGAGCTCGCAAACGGTATTGAAACAGACGGTCAGACGGATAGACGGACATGGCTATATCGACTCCCCTATTGATCCTGATCAAGAATATATATACTTTATGGGGTCGGAAACGTCTCCTTCACTGCGTTACAAACTTCTGACCAAAATTATAATACCCTCTGCAAGGGTATAAAAATATGAGAAAAAACCTAATCAATAATTTTAGGCTTTCTTTGGCCTAAAAATGGGTGCTGCAAAATTTAGACTATTGTAAAATAAATAAAGATTTGTGGAATTTTTGTATTTGAATATAATCTAACCTTTATTATTTATTTCATTACCACTTCTACTCCTTCAGTCCGTGCTTGAAAAACATGAGCACGGAGACGCAATTGTCATAAAATATGAAGCCGCAGTCTTGTAGGATTGCTTGTCTTTTGGCTAAGATTGCTTTCGGCCCAAAAGTAGGCAACGGAAATTGGCCAGAACGATTTTGGACGGGGATAAGTCTCTTGAGCCAAAATTCCGAAATTTCACCAAAGTGGTGAGCGAGGTCGTACTCAGGGTCCCGACCCGAAGTCAATTTCGTTTGGAGGCACACCAAACTTACCAGTGGATCGGAACAGAAGTAGTGGCAAGTGCAGGAAGATCAAAGTTTTAAAAATTAAAAGAAACCCAAAAGTACTAAAATTCCCGGCAATCGCCGTTGCAAGTTGGTTAAAAACAAACAAAAGAAAACAAGTGCTAAAGTGCCAACCCCTAGTGGGTAAGTTTTTGAGTGCGAGAAGGTGATAAAACGGTGTTTGAACGCCCTAATGTTTTTAGGTGGCACCTAATTACATAACCTCTGTGCGCTAAAAGCCAAGCTTGGTGGAAGAGAGTGGGAAAGGCCAAACCGGAAGCAATCGCAAACCGGCAACCAAGCTACCCATCAAACGATCAACCTCCAATCAAACCGGCAGCAGCAACAGCATCTGATGTCCCGCAGCCGCAAACATAGCGCCGAGAATTTTATTTATATTATCTACATATTTTTTCTACATTTCTACATCTACGTTTTATATGTTGTAGAGTAGCCCAGTAGCCAACGAAATTTAGGCTAGGGACCATTTACCGGCAATACAGTCCGTAAGCCGTAGGGAAATATAGCCCAAGGAAAAAAAATGAATTAATCATCCCCTCAAATACAAAATCAATTCGAATTACATTTAAAACTTAAAGTTACGAATTTTACGCGTCATTATACGCCACTAGAAGCAGATCGAAGCTGAAATTTAGTTTAAGTAGTTTTAAGAGAGTAGTTATAATCAAGAGAGAAGGTCAATAACAGAAAAATATGCATTAGAGCTGAGCAGTTCCGTCTTCCCATGTACATTTCCCTTCCCTCTCCCATATCTTAACGGCAGAGTACCGTACCGCTGTAGATTGCGAGTAAGGCGAGTGAGAGTAACACATGTGATCTCTTACGTAGTTGAGGTTCTCTTTCACAGGCCCCCTTCGAGAAGCGCTTCATCGTGGGAAAACAAAGTGAGTCTATTGTAATGTCATAAGAATCTCAACTACCCTTTTTTAAATAAAACAAAAGTCTAAAGAGAGAAAAAAAACATTAAAATTAAACTCATTACAAAATTAAAAATTCACCCCTTACTAAATGCCGTACTGAAAAAAAATTTAAAGAAACTCAAATTCAAAAATTTTCTCCCGTAAAGCCCAACCCACAACTCCCTGCTCAATAATATAAAATTTAAAGCCATTAATGCACATAATTTTACATGCATTCACCCATTCTTACCCGCTCTCTACATTTGTATTGTTTCATGTAAAATCTAGAGTTATGTACATGAGCACAGAAATATTCAGCGATCGCTAAATTTAATTTTTAGTCATTAAATTCGCATTTTTAGTTCTCACTTACATGTTAATCATTTCTTAGGTTCCTAATGAACTTGTTTAGAATTAATTTTTGTCATTTAGTAGGATTATTCTATGTTTAAAAATAAAATTTATAATGTTCTCTAAAGTTGAGTAGTGTCAATAGGGAAGCCATGCGTCGTCGAATGTTATCTGTCGTGTAAAGTGTAGTCGCTAGGGTGGGTCGAATTGGGAGCCCAAAAATCGTATGGGGGGAACGTATTCTTGGAATGATTCTAAGCAACATTGCCGAACAAACTTGTGGTCTTAAATGACGTTTGACCCCTTCAAACGCGATTGAAAATTACTGTTTTTTTCGTGAAAAATATCATAGTAGCCAGCACAGATGTATTACTAAATTTGAAACCACTATTTTTTTTCTCAAATTCAGTAATATGTCTGTGCTGGCTACTATGATATTTTTCACGAAAAAACCAGTAATTTTCAATCGCGTTTGGGGGGGGTCAAACGTCATTGTAGACCACAAGTTTGTTCGGCAATGTTCCTTAGAATCCTTTAAAGATTACGTTCCCCCTATACGATTCATAACTTTTTTCGGCCCCATACAAATCGACCCGCCCTAGTAGTCGCCTTTTAGGGATCGCCATAAATATATCTGGTCGATGGTGATCATGGTAGGGAGGGCAAGTCAGCTTGAACAACCGCTGACATAAAGGCACTACATCCTTGTTCGTCCTTGTCTGTCCTTTGCTAGTCAATAGTCCGGTTTAGTCCTCGGAGATTCCTCATTTAGCACGCGAATTAATAAGGATTTATTGTAAAGAGCAAGTAGCTGCATTTAATATATCCCCGACCCCCTCTACTGGTAACCACAGCCGGAACCAGCGCGTGCTCAACGTAGACTACCTTACCATCTGCTCTCGATACGTGGTTCGCTACAGTATTTTAATATATAACAATAAACTTATTTGGCGCCCAAACGTGTGTGGCCCGATTCTGTCATGGCGACAGTTCGATCCGGCAAGGCCAGATCCATTAAAAAAATATTTAAAACCGTCAGTAACATCAGACGTTAGTCAAGAGAATCTCCACAGCATTCATCCTCTAGATTAGGTGCGGCGAGGAGTGATTTACGGATCAAAACTCCTTGCATACTATTAGGCTGCTGGAAAAGTTTTAGCTATTTAGCTTTAACGCCGCTACCTAATTAAACTTACGCATAGGGCGTTGTTTATTGGCTTAATAAATTTGCCATCCCGTCTTTTAGCGTGGGAAGTATTAATTGTTTTGTTGTACGGAAGTCTAATATGGAATTGTACAGAACACTTGTTGCCGGTTGCCTGGTGTATCTGGTATAGTCTGTGTTTTATGCGAAGTTCAATAATTTCATTAATACAAGATGTTAAATGTAAGATTAAGAGTCTGTTTTCGAGAGTCTGAACAATAGGAGCCGGATGTTGCCGTCTTGCCATGCGGTGAACCGATTAAGTAGGTATTTTCGTTAATAGATCGTCATCTGAAAACGATATCTTTCACCTTTCTAGTCAATTTTTTTTGTAATTTATTTTTGTTTTGCGTATTAATCTTTTTGTAGTGGAGTTTTAGGCGGAATTGTACAGAACACTTTTGGCCGTTTGCCTGGTGTGTCTGGTATAGTCTGTATATAATACAAGTTGCAAAAAGTTATTTGATACAAGATGTTAAATGTAAGATTAGTGAATCTGTTACATACAAATCCAGATATTACAGGAGCCTCTTGTTGCCGTTTGCCTTGAGGTGAACCTTGTTATTGTTTTGGTGTAATAGTTCGTCATCTGAAAACGACATCTTCCACTTGTAATTCCATTTTATTATTAAAAATTTTAGAGTCAATAGTATTAAATTTCATTACCAACAGGACTTAGCAGGACAAGAAACTTTACAAAAAGATAGCAAAAAACGATTGCATGGCACCCCAAATTTTGAAAGCTTTATTTTGATTTTTTTCGATTATTTATTTATTTATTTATGTTTTGTTTATTTATTATTTTTGCTTACTATTATTTATTTATTTTATTTATTTACTTTTATTATTAGGTAGATATTTTTTCAATTATTATTGCAAGATTCCGGAGCTGTAGGTTTTGTTGAAATGTCCCTAGCACACAGCACAGAAGATCTAAATAAAATAGTAGAGAACGTTTGTCAGATCTGCGCAAAACCTATTTCCTTTCCGATCCAATTGCTACACGCAAGGTGCGGTCACGATTTTCACCGAAATTGCTTCGCTACAAAAGCGGGGAAAACAAAAATCTGTCCTGTCTGCTCTAGCTCACTATCCTTAGCATCAGCGGAGAATTTAGCAGTTGATACTCCAACTAAACCTTCTGGCTCGAGAACCAAAACTCCAATAGTGCCACTTAACGTAGTAACTAGGTCGAAAGCTAATCAAGGCAAACCACCAGCCGAAATCACAATGTCTACTGGTAACGACCAACAATCGTCTTCAGCCCCGACTGAACCTCAAACTGATTTTCAGTCGGCAATGGCTGAAACTATCAGGGTAGCCATTTCAGAAGCCTTAACGACTGCATTGGCCCGGCAAACAAAATGTTTCGCTGATGCTTTGGCCCAACAAACAAGAACTATGACCCAAGCGTTCGCAGGGAATTCGCAAGCCCAAGCGGAAAATTTTTCGCCTAACCAGATAAGGTTAGACCCGATGTATAACCAAGGTAATACCGATCCTCAAGTTCCACCAAATCTAGGTCAGAATCGTAGTAGCAATTATTCGCCTGCCTCAGCAAGCAGCTCCTTAAGGCCAGATAAGATTGCTCAAATCATGGTTGGTTGGAAGCTACGCTTCTCAGGAAAAGGGCCAATGACTGTCGAAGACTTTATATACAGAGTAGAAGCTTTAGCAGGACAATCATTGGAGGGAAATCTTGAGCTAGTGGCTCAGAATGCTAATTTGCTGTTTGACGGAATCGCGAGCGATTGGTATTGGCGTTTTCATAAAAGCGTATCTGCAGTGCGTTGGTTCGAGTTAGTTGAAGGACTTAAAGGCCAATTCAAAGACGATAGAACTGACAGGAACATTCGAGCGGAAATAGACCAAAGGAAGCAACGGGGAAACGAAACTTTCGATGATTTCCATAGGATAATCGCTGCCCTTGCAGATAGACTGTCGCAACCAATGTCAGAGCAAGCAATGGTTGAAACTTTGCGGGCGAACCTCCTTCCAGAAGTCCAACATGAGATTTTGTATGAGCATACCCGAACTGTGCAAGAATTAAGACGACTAGTAAGGACCCGAGAAATTTTTATGCAAACCGTAGGAAAGCCGCAAGGATTTACACCGCGCCACGGACCACCCAGGAGGCAAGTCTGTGAGGTGCAATGTCAGGTAGAGAGCGAAGAGTCAGATGAAGATCAAGAGTTAGCGGCCATAAATCTGCGATGTTGGAACTGTAAAGAAAAGGGACATCCACATACCAAGTGCCCAGTACCGAAACGGGTGTATTGTTTCGGATGCGGAGAAGACGGCCAGTACAGTCATACCTGCATCAAGTGCCACCCGTCAAAAAACTCAGCAGAGCGTGCCACAAAGGCACGCAAACAGATGGTCTCGAAGGCAACGATGACCGACCAACTAGATTCAATTCACTAACCCCAAAACCAGAATCAACTGCCCAGGTTTCTTCCAAAACTGAGTTAGAGAGCAATCATACCACTCGTTCAGCAAGCCGTAGGGACAATTACAAAAGTTTAAAAAAGAAAGAACGCAAGCTGTTGCTCTCAGCCATAGTGGGGCAACTTAACGATTTCAGGCCTTACGCGCAGGTGGAAATGTTGGGCAAATTGGTAGTTGGTTTACTGGACACTGGAGCGTCAGTCAGCTGCATAGGTGGGAGTCTGGCTGCAGAGCTGCCAGAACTAAATATAAAATACTCTAGAATAACAGCTGGAATTCGAACAGCAGACGGGCAATCCCAACCGATAAGTGGTCGGCTAACTACAGAAGTCTCCTTCCGGAGCGAAAAGAAAACACTAACCTTTTATGTAGTACCATCCCTAGCAGGAGATTTGTATCTAGGAATAGATTTTTGGAAGCATTTCCAGTTATTACCCGAAGCCTTCCGGGGCAACAATCCAATAGTGGCAGCATTAGAAGAGCCAATATCTCGAGAGCTCTTGCCTGACCAGCAACAAGCGCTACTTCGTGCAATTAAGCTTTTCCCGTCGTACGCGGCAAAAGGTCTGGGAAGGACCCACACTCCATTGATGTGGCTCAAGCAAAACCCATAAAACAAAGGCACTATGCGGTATCTCCGGCAACGGAAAAACTTATGTATGCCGAACTGGATAGGATGCTAGAGCTAGGTGTAATAGAGGAGTCGTCCAGCGCTTGGTCCTCACCAGTAGTTCTGGTCCAGAAACCTGGCAAAGTAAGGCTGTGTATTGATAGCCGAAAGCTGAATGAAGTGACGGTTAAAGACGCATATCCAATGCCACTTATTAATGGAATTTTAGGTAGGCTCCCAAAAGCAGAATTCATAACTAGTTTGGATCTAAAAGACGCCTTTTGGCAGATCCCGCTAGATGCTAATTCAAGGGATAAAACGGCATTCAAAGTACCTGGAAGACCCCTCTATCATTTTGTTGTTATGCCCTTTGGGCTATCTAATTCTCCCCAGACTATGTGTAGGCTAATGGATAAGGTGATCCCAGCGTCTCCAAGGAACGAGGTGTTTGTGTACTTAGACGACTTACTAATAGTCTCAGATACTTTTGAAAGACATATAGAAGTTCTGAAAGAGGTTGCGTCTCACCTTCAAAATGCCAAATTGACCATAAACGTAGAAAAAAGCAATTTTTGCATCAAGGAGGTTAAATACTTGGGACATGTGATTGGCCATGGAACCGTAGGCACAGACCCAGATAAAATATCTGCAATTCTGGAGTTCCCTAGCCCTCGCTCCATGAAACAGGTTCGCCGTTTCTTAGGAATGACGGGTTGGTACAATAAATTTATAAAAAACTTTGCCGCTTTAGCTTCTCCAATTACCGATACGCTCAGAAACAGAAAGAAATTTGCTTGGACTGAGGAAGCTCAACAAGCTTTTGAAATCTTGAAAGAACACATGTGTACGGCCCCTGTGTTGCATAGCCCAAATTTTGACGCTCCGTTTTCCATCCATTGTGATGCAAGCAACACTGGAGTGGGCGCTGTTCTAATGCAGGACGACGCCGAGGGAAACGAAGTTCCAATCTCTTTTATGTCCAAAAAACTAAACAAATGTCAATCAAATTACACAGTCACAGAGAAGGAGTGTTTGGCAGCTGTTTTGGCGGTAAAAAAATTCAGGGCATATGTGGAGGGACAAGAGTTTTCAATTATAACCGATCACGCGTCCTTAAAGTGGCTTATGTCCCAGGGAGACCTCAGTTCTCGTCTTGCACGATGGGCCCTAAAACTGCAGGGATTTAAGTTCAAAATCAGCCATAGAAAAGGAAGCCAAAATGTAGTGCCAGACGCCGTGTCAAGGACTTTTACGGAAGACCTTTCGGTCTTAGAAATATCTAGTTTAGTGGATATGGATGCTAGTGAGTTTAAAGGGAAAAATTACGAAGATCTAAAAGCAGCTATTTCCACAGGAGTACAACAATTAGGTGAGGTTAAGGTCAGCAACGGGTTTGTTTATCGTCGCGCTGAGCACGCTGCAGACGAGAAAGTGGCAGATGAATCCTGTTGGAAGCTGTGGCTTCCTAAAGAGCTAGTTCCAGATTTGTTAAAAAAAAAGGCATGAAGATCCATTAGCAGCACACTGTGGCATAGCCAAAATGTTAGAAAACTTGAGAAGATATTTCTATTGGCCAAATTTAGCGGTAGATGTAAAAGATTTTGTCAATAGGTGCGAAGTGTGCAAGACAACAAAGCATCCCAGTCAGACTTTGAGACCAGCCTTGGGAAATACTGGCCAATCTGTAACGATCTTTCAAAGGCTCTACGTGGACTTTTTAGGGCCGTATCCGCGTAGCTCGGAAGGGCATATAGGGCTTTTTATTGTAGTCGATCATGCTTCAAAGTTTCCCTTTCTGAAAGCCGTAAAGAAATTTACCACAGAGGCTATTCTTCCATTTCTTGAAAAAGAAATATTCCATTGTTTCGGCGTACCGGAAACTATTATTTCCGATAATGGAGTGCAGTTCAAATCAGTGCCGTTCAACGCTTTACTCGAGAAATATGGAATCGCCCACTACTATACGGCGATTTACGCTCCACAAGCCAACGCTTCAGAAAGGGTCAATAGATCGGTGTTAGCTGCCATCAAGGCGTACATAGATCCGAGTCAAAAGAACTGGGATAGTAAACTTAGTAGCATCGAGTTGAGGTCAAGTTTTCATTCGGCCATAAAAACGACACCGTACAGAATGGTTTTTGGGCAGCACATGGTAGTAGATGGAAAATCATATAAAATTATTAGGGAGCTAGGATTGCTAGAGGATAGAAATGTACAATTCAGTAAGGATGACTCGCGAGACATAATAAGGCGTACGGCCCAGGATTCGATGGAAGCCCAAAGGGAAAGGAGCCGAATTGTGTCTTACAGACCGGGTCAAGAGGTCTTTCGCCGGAACTTCCAGCAAAGCAACTTCGCAAAGGGTTTTAGCTCAAAGCTAGCACCGGTTTTTATAAAGTCTAGGATCCGAAAGAAACTGGGTTTAGCCTATTATGAAATTGAGACCCTCCAAGGAAGGTTAATTGGCAAATACCACGCGAAAGACTTGCGACAATAAGACAAGCTGGTATCTCCCTTGTGTCGATAGCTCACCCCAAGTGAGATTTTGGTGGGGGGGAACTGTAGGATTGCTTGTCTTTTGGCTAAGATTGCTTTCGGCCCAAAAGTAGGCAACGGAAATTGGCCAGAACGATTTTGGACGGGGATAAGTCTCTTGAGCCAAAATTCCGAAATTTCACCAAAGTGGTGAGCGAGGTCGTACTCAGGGTCCCGACCCGAAGTCAATTTCGTTTGGAGGCACACCAAACTTACCAGTGGATCGGAACAGAAGTAGTGGCAAGTGCAGGAAGATCAAAGTTTTAAAAATTAAAAGAAACCCAAAAGTACTAAAATTCCCGGCAATCGCCGTTGCAAGTTGGTTAAAAACAAACAAAAGAAAACAAGTGCTAAAGTGCCAACCCCTAGTGGGTAAGTTTTTGAGTGCGAGAAGGTGATAAAACGGTGTTTGAACGCCCTAATGTTTTTAGGTGACACCTAATTACATAACCTCTGTGCGCTAAAAGCCAAGCTTGGTGGAAGAAGTGGGAAAGGCCAACCGGAAGCAATCGCAAACTGGCAACCAAGCTACCCATCAAACGATCAACCTCCAATCAAACCGGCAGCAGCAACAGCATCTGATGTCCCGCAGCCGCAAACATAGCGCCGAGAATTTTATTTATATTATCTACATATTTTTTCTACATTTCTACATCTACGTTTATATGTTGTAGAGTAGCCCAGTAGCCAACAAAATTTAGGCTAGGGACCATTTACCGGCAATACAGTCCGTAAGCCGTAGGGAAATATAGCCCAAGGAAAAAAAATGAATTAATCATCCCCTCAAATACAAAATCAATTCGAATTACATTTAAAACTTAAAGTTACGAATTTTACGCGTCATTATACGCCACTAGAAGCAGATCGAAGCTGAAATTTAGTTTAAGTAGTTTTAAGAGAGTAGTTATAATCAAGAGAGAAGGTCAATAACAGAAAAATATGCATTAGAGCTGAGCAGTTCCGTCTTCCCATGTACATTTCCCTTCCCTCTCCCATATCTTAACGGCAGAGTACCGTACCGCTGTAGATTGCGAGTAAGGCGAGTGAGAGTAACACATGTGATCTCTTACGTAGTTGAGGTTCTTTTTCACAGGCCCCCTTCGAGAAGCGCTTCATCGTGGGAAAACAAAGTGAGTCTATTGTAATGTCATAAGAATCTCAACTACCCTTTTTTAAATAAAACAAAAGTCTAAAGAGAGAAAAAAAACATTAAAATTAAACTCATTACAAAATTAAAAATTCACCCCTTACTAAATGCCGTACTGAAAAAAAATTTAAAGAAACTCAAATTCAAAAATTTTCTCCCCGTAAAGCCCAACCCACAACTCCCTGCTCAATAATATAAAATTTAAAGCCATAATGTCATAATTTTACATGCATTCACCCATTCTACCCGCTCTCTACATTTGTATTGTTTCATGTAAAATCTAGATGTTATGTACATGAGCACAGAAATATTCAGCGATCGCTAAATTTAATTTTTAGTCATTAAATTCGCATTTTTAGTTTCACTCTATATGTTAATCATTTCTTAGGTTCCTAATGAACTTGTTTAGAATTAATTTTTGTCATTTAGTAGGATTATTCTATGTTTAAAAATAAAATTTATAATGTTCTCTAAAGTTGAGTAGTGTCAATAGGGAAGCCATGCGTCGTCGAATGTTATCTGTCGTGTAAAGTGTAGTCGCCTTTTAGGGATCGCCATAAATATATCTGGTCGATGGTGATCATGGTAGGGAGGGCAAGTCAGCTTGAACAACCGCTGACATAAAGGCACTACATCCTTGTTCGTCCTTGTCTGTCCGTTGCTAGTCAATAGTCCGGTCCCTTAGTCCTGCGGAGATCCTCGTACCTTTTAGCACGCGAATTAATAAGATTTTGTTGTTTAGATATAGAGCAAGTAGCAGCGTTCATGAAACATATCCCCGACCCCCCTCTACTGGTAACTCATGCCGGAACCAGCGCGTGCTCAACGTAGACTACATTACCATCTGCTCTCGAAACGTAGTTCGCTACACCTTTTACTCTACGAGTAACGGGTATAAAAATGTACATAGTTACTGAACATTATAATATTTATTTCTTATCATATAAAAAATACACGAAACATAAAGCTACTATAATTTGAAGGGACATTAAGTTTATAATTAAACACGAATCATCTAACGCAAACCTAAATCGAATTTATTCTGACAAATAGATCAAACGAAAAGGTAAACAAACCTAACTATTGGTGCGCTTGAGAGTGCATCTCTTTATTTGTTGTTGCTAAGTTTGCCGAGCTACCGAATGCGCCGCAACCGAACGGCGTCGGATACGCAACCAGGCGCGCATGCGCATGTGCCGTTGTAATAGCTGTATCCTAGGCTATCATCCACGGGACAAATTCATTAAACAACAAGAGAGAACGCTATAGTCGGGTGCCCCGACTATCAGATACCCGTTACTCAGGTAAAGGGAGTGCGAGGGAGATGGAGACAGAAACTTTGATCACGCATAACTTTTTAACGAATGGTCCGATTTGAAAAATTTCTTTTACATTTCGATAGGTATTGATAAACACAATAAAACTGCATTTTTACTTTTCCGAAATATTAAAATTTTTAAAACCGTATATAAGCGATAGTGAGCGTTAGAGGGGGCGTGGCACCCTTTTGAAACAAATTTGCGCTGCGTAGGAACTCCAAGAATCTTCATGCCAAATACCAATCCTCTAGCTTTTATAGTTTCCGAGATCTCAGCGTTCATACAGACAGACAGACAGACAGACGGTCGGACAGACATGGCTATATCGACTCGGCTAGTGACCCTGATCAAGAATATATATACTTAATAGGGTCGGAAATGCTTCCTTCTAGCTGTTACATACTTTTGCACGAATACAATATACCCTTTTACTCTACGAGTAACGGGTATAAACATGAGCCCAGGGGACCATGGAGGTGGATTGCTGGATTGTAGATGTGAACGGTCAAGACCACGCGCGGCCTGGGCAACCGTTTTCAATGGCTTTTGAGGCTTTTGTTATTTTTCGGGGCCCCCAAAAACCCCACTTTTTTTTTGTTTTTTGGCCCCATCTGTGCTGGATTTGTCAGGCCTGCGATGGGAAGAGACGAGAGAAGGAGGCAAAGAAAGTGCGCTTTTGCTCCCGTGTCAGGATTCTGTACAAGGACGAGCCGGCACCCCTTCGTTGTACTTTTTAATCGCCGTTTCGGAATTTAATAATTTTAGGTCGCAGGTCGCAGGCCGCAGGGCTTGGGGCTTGGGCCTGGCCCTTGGGGTCAGGGGGTCAGTCATAGACATTTACGCCGCCGAGCCACGCCGCCGCCGATTTTTGTCTTTTTTAAGGCGCCGGCGGCGGCGTTCGGCGCCATAGCATTTTGTTTGATGCTTTTAAGTAATCGAATAAAAGAATCGATATTGTCCATCTCATAATTCTCATCTCTAAGTCTCAACTCTAGAACATTTCACATATGTTGTCCTCGTGTGTTACTTTTCTTTGAATTGTGCGTCCATTTCGTGATTTCATAAAGTAAGTTTCAAATTATATTACTCGTAATACATATATGTATATGTATGTATTCTATATTTTAAAAACAAATAGATGGATAAGACCCTGAGCATGTATTCAATCCAACTCCAGCGAAGCACAGCTCGTAAAAGCAAAGTGTGGGATTTCTTTGGCACCTTGTTAGTTATTAATGAAAAC
>JBAMCF010000965.1:0-56793 GCA_037075285.1 Drosophila lutescens | reverse complement strand
TCCACGTGCTGTTCTAGTACTATTTGGGACAGCAGGTCATCTGCTATACGGCTTCTGTGAAGGTTTGCTTGTAGAATTTTCATATTTGTGCCTTGCGGGTACTGGCTGCGCAGTTACTCGTCCCAGGGAGATGATTGAGATCCGTGCGATTTTCATATGCACACAAGCAACACTTCGGCGTCTTCGAGCAACTTCTCATCTTGTGCCCCGGCTCTCCAAACCTAATACACAGACCTCTCCTGTCTGGTCCCGAGCAATCCCGTTGTATGTGGTCTACTCCAAAGCATCTAAAGCATCGTGTAACTTCGATGCACCGTTTCACTCGGCATCGTGTCCATCCAATCTTGATTCTTGGCTCCTTGAGAATTTTAGCTGCTTCTTCTGTTGGCAATATAACGAACGCACGTTTTTGCTCCAAATTGTTTACGCCAGCTAGTCTCACTTTGACTTCCTGACTCTGCTCGCCTATTATAGCCTTTATTGCAGTTATAACTTCCTCGTTTGTCAGACTGTCTAGGTCTCGTATCTCTAACTTGCATATCGGCCTGATAGTCCTTACTGTGGCGTTTTCTTTGAGCGTGTGCCTGATGCTTTCGCAAAGCTTCTCGGTCTTACTTCCTTTTGATAACTCTAGTAAGAAATCTCCTGACTTGGTTTTCCTGACTGAGCGGATGGCTATATCGGTCTCGTCAGGCTTCAAGTTTTCCCTAAGCTCCCTTAGCACCTCGGCATAACTCGTGCCTTCCGCGGGCTTGACCACTACAGCATCTGGTCGGGATCTGATACGTACTTTGGGGTTTTCTCCTTTCTTCACTGGGTTAACAGTGGCCGTCTCATTCGTTCCCTCTGTTTGTGATTTTTTGGGTTTTCCCTTCTTCCGAGTAACTGTTTTAAAGCCGTCCTTGGCTTCTTTACTCTTGGGTTTTTTAGAAGCCTCTTGCTCGACCGGTATAATATTAATTTTTTTTTTTTTTTTTTTTTGGGCTGAGGGGGGAAAATGCATTCTGCATCTCACACTACCGTCGTAGGTGTGGTATGTGGGGCTTGCACCCACTAAAACCCCTCCTCATCAGGCCTGTATCCACTTCGGAAAAGCTTTCGCATTACTTCAAAGTGGGGCCTCTTGCGCGCAGTGCGCGTTCATCTACTCTTACAAAGCTTTAAGGCTCGTCTCTACTTAGGTGCCAATGTATAGCACAGTTGATATCCATTGGCATCCAAGGAGAGGCGATCCCCAGAGCCCGTCTGATGTCTGCGTCCAGACTGCCCTTTTTATATCCTTTCATCAAGATCCCTTTTCTTCGAGCGCAGAATGTCTCCGATAAAAGCAGCTGCTGCCCTCCAGTTCTCTTCGCTTTCGCACATCTTGGCGACTATTGTTTCCGGCGTAATCTGTCCGATCACTCGTGTTAGATTATTTCGTTCCTGCGCGAATTTCGTACAATAGAAGATTGTATGTTCTGCGTTGTCGGCTTCAGCATCAGCGTATATACAGCTGGCTTCCGTGCTTTTGCCCATCTTGTTAAGAAAGGAACTGAAGTAACCGTGGCCTGTGAGCGCTTGGGTAACGTAGTAGTCTACATCACCGTGTCGTCTATCCACCCAATTTTTAAGGTCGGGGATAAGTCTTCTTGTCCATCTTCCAGTAACTTCGCGTTCCTACCTTTCTTGCCAGGTCTTGAGGGTTTCTCTTTTTAGGTCCAAAATCGATTGCTTAGATGCTTCTCCAGCTTGTCGGAGATCGTAGAGGCTCTTCCGCTCTTTGGCTAAGAGGTCTATCGGGGTCACGCATGCTAGGACTAGTGCTGCTGGACACGACACCGTGCGATATGCGCTTATTATGCGTAAGGCAGAGGTTCTTTGTATAGCCATCAAAGTTTTTAGTCTGCAATTTGTTTTTAGCGAGTCAGCCCACACTTCACATCCATACAGAAGAATTGAGTTGTTTGTGTTCATTAACAACTTTCGTCTGGATGGTATTGGTCCACCGATGTTTGCCATAAGTCTACTAAGATACCTTGCTGTCTCTGCAGCCTTGGTTCTAGCATATTCAATTTGTGGTCCAAAGGTCAGTTTTGAGTCCAGCCTGACCCCGAGGTACTTTATTGTCTTCTGTGTCCGAATAGTTGTCTCGGTGAGCCTTAATTCTATCTCTAATGGCATCTGCTTTCTGGTGACTAGCAGTAGCTCAGTTTTTTCGGGAGCCAGCTGTAAGCCACGAGAGTTCATCCATGCGTTTACACGAATCATAACTTGGTTTAGTGTCCGTCGGGCGTGCTCAGTATTGCGTGCTGGGATAACTGCGACTAGGTCATCCGCATAACCTACGAGGTATGTGTCGTCAGGCATTTCTGTTTTGAGGATATCGTCATAACTGATGTTCCACAGTTCCGGTCCCAGTATGGAACCTTGGGCTGCTCCCGAGGTGATGTCTATCCTTTTTTCGCCTCCTCTTGTCTGATAAATCAGTTTTCGGTTCTTAAGATAGCTGTCTAATAGCCTCATCAGATATTCTGGGATATGGAAGCGTCTGTTTAGCGAATCGATCATGTCCGACCACCTGACACTATTAAACGCGTTTTTGACGTCTAGTGTCGCCAAAAGCACTATGGGTCTGGATGCATGGTTGCCCACCTGGCTTGCCAGTGCTGCATTAACGACTTCCTGTATAGCTCCGATTGTAGACCTTCCTGGTCGGAAACCGTGTTGTCTGCGGAAGAGGCCACCGGATTCTTCGACAGCAGAAGCTAGTCGTGGCTTGATCAGCTTTTCCAGTAGCTTTCCAGTCGTGTTGAGCATGCAGAGCGGTCGATAAGCTGATGGGGTTACCGGGTCTCCTTTTCCTTTGCTTATCAAGACCAGCCTCTGTATCTTCCACGGATCGGGGAATGTTCCATACTGCAGGCACTTGTTATACATATTTAATAGTACATCGGGTCTGCTCTCTGCGATGACTTTAAGAGCTTCGGTCGGTATAATGTCGGGTCCTGGTGCTTTCCTATTCTTCATGCTGCGTATTGCCTTAGTTAGTTCATCCTCGGAGAACAACTCAAAGTGCTGCTCGTGCGGCTGCGGTGCTGTGTAAGCTGGTCTGATCGGATGGGGCGGGAAAAGAGTTTTGACAATGTTATCCATATGTCCTTCATCTATATCTGGCAGAGTACTTCTTGACCTGAGCTTCTTCATAACGAGTTTGTACCCCAGACCCCATGGGTCCTTGTTAACGTCATTACAGAGGGATTTCCATTTATCTCGTTTACTTGTGCGAATGGCAATGTTAAGAAGCTTTTTTGCCTTCTTGTACTCCTCCTCCTGTGTAGCGAAATTTCCGCTTCTTCTAGCTCGTGTGAGATGACGCCTACAGCGAAGGCTAGTCTCCCTTAAAGCATTTATCTCATTCGTCCACCAGTATACCTATGCTCCTCGTCTGTGGGCATTGCCAGACTTTGGCATAGCAGCATCACAAGCCCTTTTTATGGTGGACATAGTGCTGCTAACAACGCTCTCCACGCTAGCTCTCTCGTTGCTTTCAATTTGGATCCGGTCAATTTCTCGTATTAGGAGGGTCTTGTTTAGTCGGTTAACATTCCATCGGTGACAAGTTCGTGATTGATTTCCTACATGCTGAACAGTGCTTCTTTCAATACTGAAAGATATGTATTCGTGGTCGCTTCCATTGTAAATGTCTAGAACTTTCCAGTCTAGTATTCTGTGCGCAGAGTTCTCTGATACTAGCGTTATATCCGGTATTGTGCCCATTTGACCCATTCGCTGAAACGTCGGAGTTCTGCCCACGTTAGCGACTACCAGTCCAACTCTTGCTGACATGTTAAGAATATTTCGGCCTCTGGTGTTGGTTGTTCGCATGCCCCATTCTTCTGCTCTAGAGTTAAAGTCGCCAGCTACTTTAAGGCTTCCCTGCATTTGCTGAGCTATGTCTTCAATTTCATTGATTTTCTGTTGGAAAGCTTCTATTGTATCGTTAGGGGTTAGATAACAGCTAAATATGGTGAATTCCTCAAGTTGTACATATACGTAACAGCTACCTCTGCCGTCACCGAGACATCGTATGTCACCCGCAGCTGGGATCCATATAGCTGCAGTCTTATCTTTGTTTTCCAGCCAGATTCCGCGGCGTTTCGCTCTATATTGCTCGCAAATTATAACTAAATCCACGTGCTGTTCTAGTACTATTTGGGACAGCAGGTCATCTGCTATACGGCTTCTGTGAAGGTTTGCTTGTAGAATTTTCATACTGGCTGCGCAGTTACTCGTCCCTGGGAGATGATTGAGATCCGTGCGATTTTCATATGCACACAGGCAACACTTCGGCGTCTTCGAGCAACTTCTCATCTTGTGCCCCGGCTCTCCACACCTAATACACAGACCTCTCCTGTCTGGTCCCGAGCAATCCCGTTGTATGTGGTCTACTCCAAAGCATCTAAAGCATCGTGTAACTTCGATGCACCGTTTCACTCGGCATCGTGTCCATCCAATCTTGATTCTTGGCTCCTTGAGAATTTTAGCTGCTTCTTCTGTTGGCAATATAACGAACGCACGTTTTTGCTCCAAATTGTTTACGCCAGCTAGTCTCACTTTGACTTCCTGACTCTGCTCGCCTATTATAGCCTTTATTGCAGTTATGACTTCCTCCTCGTTTGTCAGACTGTCTAGGTCTCGTATCTCTAACTTGCATATCGGCCTGATAGTCCTTACTGTGGCGTTTTCTTTGAGCGTGTGCCTAATGCTTTCGCAAAGCTTCTCGGTCTTACTTCCTTTTGATAACTCTAGTAACAAATCTCCTGACTTGGTTTTCCTGACTGAGCGGATGGCTATATCGGTCTCGTCAGGCTTCAAGTTTTTCCTAAGCTCCCTTAGCACCTCGGCATAACTCGTGCCTTCCGCGGGCTTGACCACTACAGCATCTGGTCAGGATCTGATACGTACTTTGGGGTTTTCTCCTTTCTTCGCTGGGTTAACAGTGGCCGTCTCATTCGTTCCCTCTGTTTGTGATTTTTTGGGTTTTCCCTTCTTCCTTGTTTTAAAGCCGTCCTTGGCTTCTTTACTCTTGGCTTTTTTAGAAGCCTCTTGCTCGACCGGGCTAGAGGCAGTCCGCTTTTTGCGAGACGAAACTGGTGTGTCAGTTTCCTCTAGCCTTTGGTTGGCTTCAGCTGCCGCTTTCTCTATCTCGACCCTCTCTGTTTCGGCAGTCAACCAGCTTTTCCTGTAATTCCCGACAATATCGAGGAGTTCACTCAGCTCTGACGTTCCGTCTTTAACATCCATACTGATGTTTCGCTGCCTTAACATCGCATACTTCATTTTTCGAAGCACTGATCTGCACTTCTCGATCGTTTCCTCTTCTAGGGCTCTCATCTTATAGATAAGCTCTAGTCTTGGGGAGCCTACCGTCGGTCTAACATCTTGGGATGGGGCAGGGGTTTGCTGATCCTCGTTCTGTATTGCCGTAGTTGGGTTTGGTTCCTCGGGATTAACCACTTTCGCTGTATTTCCTTCTTTTGTAACGCCTTGATCTGGCGACCTCGTAATTTTTTTACTCTTCTCGCTCTTCTTCTTGGGTTTTATTACTGTTCTGCATGCTATATGGGTCCAAACTTTAAGTCGCTATCTCCTCACATATGTACAGTCATCCCTGATGCCCCCATGGGTCCCTATGCAAGCAGTGAGGTTCATGCGAGGGTTGACGTAGGTCCTTATGGGTACCTGCGTTCAGAGCCAGGGCGGATGTTAAGCAGGAGTTCTCTCAACTGCACCTGTACCATCGGTTCCGCGATGATGTGGTTCGAACGTATTTAAAGACTCGCCAAGTTTTAAGAGGACGGGGGTAACTTCAGCATTAGCCCAGCAGCCATTTAGCCAGGGTTTCAATCTGGGTACTGAGGTGTTGGAATGCCGTTGTCATCAGCGGGAGACCTTCTTTAGTGTCTGCCGATCTGGAAAAAGACAATTGTGTAGCCGCCCAATCTGGGAGAGACGCTAACCCAAACGCCGGCCTCCTCGGGAACAGACGCGAACGGGATTTAAAACCGCCTTCTCACCTTAGCTTTAAAACCCGCCTTCTCACCCTAGCAAGTACTCTGTCGGTTGACAGAAATACAAGTTACCGGGACCGCCACGTGGAGGCGGTGAGATACTTGAAGCAGTTCTGCATGGATCATGCTGCCGATCAGACACTTTACCATGCATATACAGCTGCATATAATAATAATAATAATAATAATAATAATAATAATAATAATAATAATAATAATAATAATAATAATAATAATAATAATAATAATAATAATAATAATAATAATAATAATAATAATAATAATAATAATAATAATAATAATAATAATAATAATAATAATAATAATAATAATAATAATAATAATAATAATAATAATAATTTTTTTTTTTTTTTTTTTTTTTTTTTTGGGTTGAGGGGGGGAAAATGCCTTATGCATCTCACACTACCGTCGTAGATGTGGTATGTGGGGCTCGCACCCACTAAAAACCCCCCGCTCATCAGGCCTCTATCCACTTCGGAAAAGCTTTCGCATTACTTCGAAGTGGAGCCTCTTGCTCAGCATAAGCTCTCGTCTGTACAATGCATAGATCTATGGCTCGTCTCTATTGGTTTGCCAACTCGTATCGTAACCGATAAAAGTTGGCCCCCCAGGAGAGACGATCCACAGAGCCGCTTTGATGGTCTGCGTCCAGACTACCCTTGCTGGATCCTTTCGTCCAGTTCCTTTTTTCTTTTACTCTTCCTTTCTTTACTAGTAAGTCTATTCCGTTTCTCGTCTATCAAGATCGTTTTTCTTTGACCTTAAGATCGTTCCAACATAGGCTTTAACGTGATTCCAGGCCGCCTCACTGCTTATCATTCGTTCAACTATGTTTTCAGGCGATATATCTCCAATGGCATCCGTTAGTCCGGTGCGTTCTGATCGAAACCGATCACAATGGAATATAGTGTGTTCTACACTGTCCCTCTCGGCGTCTTCATAAATGCACGTAGCTTGTGCGCTTTTTCCGATAGTGTGCAAAAAGGCCCTGAAATAGCCGTGACCAGTCAGCATTTGAGTTAGGAAGTAATCAACGTTTCCGTGTTTTCTTTTTGTCCAGCCCTTGAGGTTGGGTATAAGCCTAGCTGTCCATTTTCCCGAGCATTCATGCTGCCATCTATTTTGCCACAAGTCCAGGCTCTCTTCTCTACACAGCTCTTTTGTTTGTCTTGTCGCTACTCCACTTTGCTTTAGCTCGTAGACTTTTTGGCGTTCTCTTGCTAGGAGATCAATCGGTATTACACCCGCAGTGACTAGAGCTGCTGGTCCTGATACCGTTCTATAGGCGCTGATTATCCTCAATGCTATTGTCCTTTGAACTTCGAGCAAGGGTTTTAGTCTGCACTTTACACGCAGTGTTCTAGCCCAAACCTCACATCCATAAAGCAGGATTGCATGGTTCACTTCCATAAGTAGTTTGCGTTTTGACTGGATTGGTCCACCTAAGTTTGCCATGAGTCTGCTAAGTGATTTTGCAGTGTCGGTCGCACGGCTTTTAGCGTGCTGAATTTGAGCCTTAAACGTCAGTTTGGGCTCAAGACGAACTCCTAGATATTTTATCACTTTCTGCGTCCTAATGATATTTTCTCCTACTCTCATATCTATTTCTAGTGGGATCTGCTTCGTTGTTACTAGCAACAACTCGGTTTTTTCCGTGGCAAGCTGCAAACCGTTATTGTCCATCCATCCTTTAACCCGGAGCATCACCTGGTTTAGCTTACGCTGTACGTTTTCGGGGTTACGAGCCGAGATAACTGCAACTATATCGTCCGCATATCCTACTAAGGTTGTGTCTTCCGGCATTTCTATGCGCAGTATTTCGTCGTAGCTAATATTCCATAGCTCGGGACCCAGTATTGATCCCTGTGCAGCTCCTGATGTTACCTTTACACATTTCTCGCCTGCCTTTGTTTGGTACAGTAGCTTCCTGTCTTCGAGGTAGCTTTGTAATATTTTCAAGAGGTATCCACCGATTTTGAATTTGTGTTCTAGTGCGTCTGTAATATTTTCCCATTTAACGCTGTTAAATGCGTTTTTGACATCCAGTGTTGCTAAGAGTACTATTGGTCTCGAGTAGTGATTTCCTTGTTGGCTTCGTAGTGCTTCGCAATACACCTTTTGAATTGCCTCTATTGTGGACCTCCCTGGTCTAAAACCGAACTGCCTTGGAGAGAGTCCTCCGGCTCTGTTAACTGCTGCTGCTAGACGAGGTTTAATCATCTTTTCTAGGAGTTTTCCTGTCGTATTTAACATACATAATGGTCGATATGCTGATGGCGATAAGGGATCTCCTTTGCCCTTGCTTATCAGAACCAGACGTTGCAGTTTCCATTGCTCGGGAAATAGTCCTTTTCGGATGCAAGCATTAAACATATCGAGCAGAAGATTAGGTCGCCTCTCTGCAATTGACGATTTTCAGAGCGATTTTGATCGCCTTGTGTCAGCTTGTAGGAAATATACTCGTGATCGCTTCCGTTAAAGATTTCTAATACTTTCCATTCGGCGACCTTGTTTGCCATTTCTTCCGACACAAGCGTTATATCCGGGATTGTTCCTTCATTTCCAGGTCGTCTAAATGTAGCGGTTGATCCTATATTTGCAACTACCATTCCGAGTCTTGCAGCCATGTTTAGAATTTTCCTGCCTCTGGAGTTGGTTGATGCCATGCCCCATTCTTCCGCTCTTGAGTTAAAGTCACCTGCTAATAGAACCTTTCCCTGAGCTTGCTTGGCAGCATCTTCGATATCTTCGAGTTTTCTTTGGAAAGTCGTAATGTCATCGGAGGGTGTTAGGTAGCAGCTAATAACGGTCCAGTCCGCAACTTGTGCTGATACGTAGCAATTCTGTCTAATGGGGGTGTGGTGTGTAACGGTGCTGAAAGCTGGGATCCATAAAGCCGCGGTTTTCGTCTCATCTTCTATCCACAGACCGTCCTCCCGAGTTTTGTATTGTTCGCTAATAATGGCTAGATCTACATGATGCTCCAACGCTATTTGAAGCAGCAGATCATTGGCCGTTCTGCTTCTGTGCATATTTGCCTGTAGGACTTTCATTCTCTGTTTTTACTTGCGCCGCTATGACATTTTGTTGTCCCAGGAAGGTGGTTTAGCTCTATCCTTTCCTCCGCTGCGCAAACACAACATCTTACTGGGTTTTTGCATTCTTTCATTTTGTGCCCAGCCTCTCCGCATCTGATACATAGGTTTCTTCGATCTGGTCCCTTACAATCCCTTTGCGTGTGTCCCACTCCAAAGCATTTGTAGCATCGCATAGTGTCGATGCATTCTTTTACTCGACACAGGGTCCAGCCAATCCTGATTCTTGGGTCCTTCAATATTTTCGCTGCATCTTCTGTCGTTAAGGTAACGAAGGCCCGTCGTTGCTCCGAGCTATTTACTCCAGTCAGATGAATTTTGATTTCTTCGGTAGTATCTCCTATCCCAGTTTTAATTGCGGAAATGATCTCGCTTTCCTCTGTAATACTGTCTATATCTCGAATTTCCAGTTTGGTTTGCTGTTTCATGGTTCTAACTGTTGCATCACCCTTGAGCCTGGTCTTGATAGTCTCGCATAATAGTTCGGCTTTGCTCCCCCTAGACAATTCTAGGAGCATGTCACCTGATTTTGTTTTTCTTATCGACAGGATATTACTGACATCATTTTCTGGTTTCACGCTATTTCGTAGGTCCCTCAGAACTTCTGCATAGCTCTTTCCTTCAGTTAGCCTTACTAGCACAGCATCTGGTCGAGATCTTACTCTTGTCCTAGGTTTATCTTTCTTTTCTCCATTAACGTCTCTTTTTATATTTCGTTCGTCCGATTTTGCAAATTTTTTCCTTTTTTTGTTAGTCACTGTTTGAAAGCCATTATTTGATTCTTTATCTCTGGCTTTTTTGCTTGAGTCCTGTAATGCCGGGCTGGTAGCTGCTCTCTTTTGGGTTGACGACAGCGGGGTGTCGACTATCTTCAAGGTCTTTGGTATTGCCTTACTCATTTCTTTTAGTTTTTCGACTTCAGCTTTTTTCCAGCTCGCTCTGTAGCTTTCTATAACATCGAAGAGCTCCGTAAGTTCAGCTGTACCGTCCTTGACATCCATGTTGATGTTTCTTTGTTTTTGCATCGCACGCTTCATCTTCCTTATTATTGCCTTGCACTTGGTCAGAGATTCTTCCTCTAATGTTCTCATCTTATATATTAGTTCCTGTCGCGGGGAGCTTCGCTGTGTTGTCGGTGCTGTCTCTTTCCTAGCTATTTCAGGAGTTTGAGGGTCTATCTGCTGTGATGCTTCGGAATCCTTTCCTGTTTTCGGAGTGTTCTGTTCATTATTTTCCTTCCTTTCAATGGTCGCGTTTCTTTGAGGCGACCTACCCATCAAGTTGCTCTTTCGGAAAGCTTCTTCTAAATTGTTTGGTGTTAATTGAGTTGTCATCTTGCATTAAAGGGTCCAAACTCTACGCCGCTATCTCCTCACCTATGTACAGTTGTCCCAAATGTCCCCATGGGTCCCTATGCAAGCAGTGAGGTACATGCGAGGGTTGACACAACGCTTCATGGGCGGTTGTGTTCAGAGCCAGGACGGACGCAAAGCAGGAATCATTTCAACTGCACCTGTACCGCCGAGTCAACGGTGATGTGATTTGAACGTACGAAGAGACTTGCTAAGTTTTAACTGGACGGAGGCGAAAGTAACATTATCCCGATAGCCGTTTCTGCAAAATGTCACTCTTGCGTACTAAGGTATCAGCATGCTGCATTCGTCAAGCCCGATATCATCAAATCGTCTTTTGTGTGCATAATCGTAAGTCAATTTATCGTTCCAGTGTCTTGCCGTGACTGGGGGTCCGCGGGTATGTCAGGCCCGTCACCCGGTGTTGGGTGCCCCTGCGGGGATAATAATAATAATAATAATAATAATAATAATAATAATAATAATAATAATAATAATAATAATAATAATAATAATAATAATAATAATAATAATAATAATAATAATAATAATAATAATAATAATAATAATAATAATAATAATAATAATAATAATAATAATAATAATAATAATAATAATAATAATAATAATAATAATAATAATAATAATAATAATAATAATAATAATAATAATAATAATAATAATAATAATAATAATAATAATAATAATAATAATAATAATAATAATAATAATAATAATAATAATAATAATAATAATAATAATAATAATAATAATAATAATAATAATAATAATAATAATAATAATAATAATAATAATAATAATAATAATAATAATAATAATAATAATAATAATAATAATAATAATAATAATAATAATAATAATAATAATAATAATAATAATAATAATAATAATAATAATAATAATAATAATAATAATAATAATAATAATAATAATAATAATAATAATAATAATAATAATAATAATAATAATAATAATAATAATAATAATAATAATAATAATAATAATAATAATAATAATAATAATAATAATAATAATAATAATAATAATAATACTTTTTTTTTTTTTTTGAGCTGAGGGGGGAAAATGCCTCCTGCATCTCACACTACCGAGATTTCTAATTTTTAGAAAGACAATTTTGTGAGTGTTAAATTGTATTATTAATACTATTATATTGACTTGTCGGCATGCCAAAATTGTTTTCATAATAAATTATCCGCCAGATGGCGCAATTTCAGGCAGTCGCATTGCTGCTTCCATATTCTTATCTCTTTTCCACTCCTTGAGCTGAGTAACGGATATTTGTTATTCGAGGCACTGGACAATAAAGTTCATTCTAGCTTTTAGTTCGTGTTCTTAAATATGTGTTTAGCAATTTTCTTTACTGACTCTTTAAATATATAGCATTAAGCTTCCGTGCGATAAATCGTGCATATTGACGCAAGTGCCGGTCAACGGTTTTTTATTTTCAAAAACGTAGTGAAAAAGTAATTGTAATGTGGTCTTTTATCAGAAACTATAAGTTTTACAGGAAAAATGAAAAAAAAACATAAATAAATTATTAGTTTTCTCTAAAACACTTTTTACCGTTATTTTGGCAGTTTTACCCGTAATCAGGACCCCTAAAAAACGTTGATATGGAAAGTTTGGACGATATCAAGAGTGGACCAAGTAAGCAAGCTTTTATGCAACCTTTTGTTTCAAGCTTTAGTATCAAGTATACACTTTAAGGAGGCTTCGTAATCTTTTTTGTTACGAGAGCTGTCTTGTTGTTATTCAAAAAAAATCGTTTCTTATTTTTACAGTTAAATACGGAGATTTTTCTCATACACAGTAATTACTAAAAATTTACTAAAGCCGTTTCCTTAGGTGGGCACTATTTAAGTCTATCGGCGTTGAAGGTCGCACCCCTAATATTCACATCTTCGAATTCCTTTCTCCCTAACAGAAAAGGACCAGTATCGTAGGCAACTGCTGGCTCGCTCTCCCAATGAATCCCGATCAAAATGAAAACGACATGCACAGCGTAAATGCAGGTCTGCCTTTTGCGCTCAATGTGTCACCCGAACTATCTGTGGACTCGATGGAGGTTAACGCGGACGGCAGTCAGCCGAAAGACAAGCTTCTTGGCAGCGGTGTCCTTAAAGAATCTGCTAAAACGTTGACACCCACCGTGAGTGATGAGGCTCTTAACACGCTAAACGAGCTACGCGAAGCGAATCTTTTGTGCGATGCCCAGATTACGGTAGGAGAGCAGGCCTTCAATGTACACCGCGCAATAATGTGTTCATGCAGCTCATATTTTCGGTGAGTTGTTAATTTGACACCCAAATGGTCCCACTGCCACGTATCCCCGCCAGCGCTCAATTTACAGGATTTAATGCCGACAACCGCAGCTGCGTAACTAGTACAGTTGCCTCCGAAGAAAATCCCGTTATCCACATCCCCGGCATAAGTGCATCCATAATGAACTCTATGATTCAGTACGCCTACCTGCGCCAAACCAACATCACCGAAAATAATGTGCACGAGCTTCTCATCTGCGCAGACTATGTTGGCATGGTAGGTTTGGTAAAGCAGTGCAAGGACTACCTCAGTCGCACCCTTACCGCGGATAACTGTGTCAGTATCATGGGATTCGCACGGTGAGTTAAAAATCTTATACAGTGTTCCGCTTATCACCATATAATTGGTTCCCTGGTTGACATCATCAGATTTCGGTTTCTGGAGGACCTGCGCCTGACGGCCCGAAACTATACGCTAAGATATTTTACGGAAGTAGCAAACCGCAATACTGATATCCTAGATATGAACGTGAAGGATTTCTACAGTTTAATTAGCGATGATGAGCTGAACACAAGAGAAGAGGACCATGTATGGAAACTGTGTGTTAAGTGGATTGACAGAAATCCGGATGACCGCAAGCATCATGTCGCGCACCTAATGACCGGGGTTCGACTGGGTCTTATGACTCCGAAGGTGGGTTCAAGCCAAGATCATCTGTCTGTCTGTCTGTCTGTCTGTCTGTCTGTCTGTCTGTCTGTCTGTCTGTCTGTCTGTCTGTCTGTCTGTCTGTCTGTCTGTCTGTCTGTCTGTCTGTCTGTCTGTCTGTCTGTCTGTCTGTCTGTCTGTCTGTCTGTCTGTCTGTCTGTCTGTCTGTCTGTCTGTCTGTCTGTCTGTCTGTCTGTCTGTCTGTCTGTCTGCGCTTTAAAAACATAAATTAAGTTTAAAACGTATTAGAAAATTATCAAAATAAGTCAAAAAAAGTACGATAATTATTGAAAATTCGATATTTAGTGTATGCATCCAGCCCTCGTCGTTTTTCGGTAAAAAAAGGAAATCTCTCGAATTTCTGTGACACCTGCGGTTTTGATCGGTTGGTTTCTAAACCAACCGTCCCCAAATCCGTCGCCGGTTTCTGTGACACCCCCGTATATCTTAAAGAAATGGGTCACGAAAACAATAAAATACATTTTCACTGAACTCTTGCTTGATTCTACATATGTCTTAATGAGTAGGACCAATGAATATATTATTTGTATTACCGTTATACCATAGGTGTCCGGAACCCCTCCTGTGGATTCACTTATGGCGTGGTTTTAAATATGTATGAAAAGATTTCACTCATTTTAAATATGTTTAATTGAAAAGTATGAAACAAAAACCTGTTTCTGAACGTGACGCAGATTTAGTGTTTTGAGGTTTTTACAATAGGGAGTGAGGAAACTATACATAATTGTGGTATTGATTAAAGTTGTTTCGTATTTTCTTAGCATTTGTATTTAAAACAGAGCTCGTAAAATACGGTCAACCGGATTTTGCTAATCGGGCTGCTCAGTTGAAAGATCCCAAAATTGAGAATGTCTAGCTCAGGGTCTGAGCAACAACCCTTTTTATACCCGTTACTCGTAGAGTAAAAGGGTATATTGTATTCGTGCAAAAGTATGTAACAGGGAGAAGGAAGCGTTTCCGACCCTATAAAGTATATATATTCTTGATCAGGGTCACTAGCCGAGTCGATATAGCCATGTCCGTCTGTCCGTCTGTCCGTATGAACGCTGAGATCTCGGAAACTAAAAAAGCTAGAAGGTTGAGATTTCCAACACATATTCTTGGGCTTCCCACGCAGCGCAAGTTTATTTCAAAAAGGTGCCACGCCCCCTCTAACGCCCACAATCGCCCACTAACGATTTTAAAATGTGTCTTGCGCCCACACCTTCAAAGATTTCCGAGAAGTATAAATGCACTTTTGTTGTGTATATTTATACCTATCGAAATGTAGAAGACATTTTTCAAATCGGACCATTCATTAAAAAGTTATTCGCAATCAAAAAAATGATATGTATCCATCTCCCTCGCACTCCCTTTAGCTGAGTGACGGGTATTAGATAGTCGGGACACAAACCCGACTATAGCGTTCTTTCTTGTTTTTAAGACAAGATTTGAGCATGCTTGCGACAAAAGAAATGCGATATTTCAAAACCGGAAGAGAATGATAGACAGATTCTGGAAAAGATTGTAAAGAATAGTAAAGTTCGAGAAAAAGTAAGTAAACGCGATGCCACAGATGTTGTAGTGGTCGCGGGATGCCCACCCAACCTATGATCACCATCCTTGAGCATGGCTCTGGTGAACCCTTTTCCCCTACGACCGCAGAATCATCGGCAGAGTTAAAATATTGGACTACTCCAGGTTCATGTTTAAATTAGTATTCATTTAATTAAGGTCTATAATTCCGTACACGTTTTGATTTATAAAGTTTGTATTCATAACAAGGTTTTCCAAAAATAATCGGAATATAATACGGTTGCTCTTATACAATTTTTGAATAGAGGCAATTCAAGATTTAATTGTAGATAAGGCAAGGGTATAGTAAATAAAAAAAATGTATATAATGTAAATAAAATAATGGATTAGAAATATAAAGTAAAGTAAAAAAAATTTTAAATTGTAAATTCGAAATTCCATTCTCTAATTCAATTAAATTTTCTAATATTCGCAAGTTTTCTCCATTGGGACTAGCGTTTTGAGCAATTAAATCTACATTATAATTTCAGTATGTTTCTTTTCATCCCCCTCGAAATATATTTAATTAATTTTTTGTTCATGGGATGTCGCCCATTGCCGAGGGTTCTTTTCCAATTCACTTTAGTTCACATTTATTATACCCGTTACTCGTAGAGTAAAAGGGTATATTGTATTCGTGCAAAAGTATGTAACAGGGAGAAGGAAGCGTTTCCGACCCCATAAAGTATATATATTCTTGATCAGGATCACTAGCCGAGTCGATCTAGCCATGTCCGTCTGTCCGTC
Source organism: Drosophila lutescens (assembly GCA_037075285.1). NCBI lineage: Eukaryota > Metazoa > Arthropoda > Insecta > Diptera > Drosophilidae > Drosophila > Drosophila lutescens. The sequence continues at coordinate 40,941 of JBAMCF010000965.1, read as the reverse complement.
TGTCTGTCCGTCTGTCTGTCTGTCCGTCTGTCTGTCTGTATGAACGCTGAGATCTCGGAAACTATAAAAGCTAGAAGGTTGAGATTTCACACACATATTCTTGGGCTTCCTACGCAGCGCAAGTTTGTTTCATCGAGGTGCCACGCCCCCCTAACGCCCACAATCGCCATAAACGATTTTCAAATGTGTCTGGAGGCCACATCTTTTAAGATTTTAAAAATATATAAACGCCATTTTATAGTGTTTATTAATACCTATCGAAATGTAGAAGACATTTTTCAAATCGGACCATTCATTAAAAAGTTATACGCAATCAAAATTGTTTATATATCTATCTCCCTCGCACTCCCTTTAGCCCCAATAGATAGTCGGGACACCAACCCGAGTACAGCGTTCGCACTTCCTTTAGCTGAGTGACGGGTATTAGATAGTCGGGACACCAACCCGACTATAGCGTTCTCTCTTGTTTTTATTTTTAATCAAGGGGTATTGGTTCAAGTGTGAGATTTTTGAATATATATTTGGCAATGATAAATGTACGCTTAAAACTCACTGATTTTTGCAGGTGGCTGTAACTGGCAAACTTGGTCGCCATGGGGTTAAATAATAATATTCAATTAAATCTTTTAACACTCGCGACCCTTTTGAAGTTATTTAGATTGAACTTCTTAGACCCGAAACCGATGACGTCACCTGACTGTAATTCTGAACCGCTTTACAAAATTACTTTTACATATTCTTAATTAGTTTAGATGTAACTCTACTTTATTCTACAAAAAAAAAGAAAAAACGAACGTCGCTTTCCAGGTTTAGTTATGGGAAGGCATAGCTTTCCAAGCGCGAGGTCTCCGTTGGCAAAATCGAAGGTGTACCGATTTTTCTTCACCGTTTCGGCCTATTGGAATTATGTTATGGAACCCAGATAGTGGACTGTGGATCGTGAAAGCGAATCCGAACCGGTGAATCAGGAATTTTAAAGCATTAGGCGCGCGAATATCACTGGCTGAAATATTATTTATTTCCCGGAAAAGACATGGTTGTAGAGCCATGATTTAGACCGCCATGCCACGTGATGCTTTTGGTTGTAGGTTAGGTCGTTCGAATCTCCTTTAAAACGCCTTAGATCTTGCTTAGTTAAACGCCAATATCAATGTGGGGCACAATCTATAACAAATTAAAGCCTTATAAGCACACGTTCATGGTTTTCCCACAGAAATAATTTTTATCTACCTGCTGATCATGCCTCCGCATTACGGTAAGGGTGATTTGGAATTTTCCAAACGTCGTTTCCAGCAAGGTATTCCAGTTTATAATTTATAAGAGACCACTTCTCTGCGGCGGCAGTAAAATGAATCTTAGACCAGGCTTTTACGCCAATCGTGACCCGGAGGAAAGATCTCTAGAGAATATTTTGGGGTTAAATTGGAAAATTTCTGTCTTTTGTGAGTTTTCACTTACATCAGAATTCTTCTGTAACCCGCAAAACAAAAATTATGTTCTCTCTGCAGCACTTGAGAGTGATATTTTGGCCAGTTTCGCGTTATGTTCACTGTGATTTCAAAATTTTAAAATAGGGAATTGAAAACGCGGACGGATTGTACGTCTGGCTATCACGGCGGTCGAAAAGAGAAGAACGCTACCGGATTTTGGATAGATGTGGTTAGGGTATGGGCGGAAGTTTGTGGCAGATGCTTATGACAGGTGCCAGAATCGAGCTTTTCACTGCATCTCTGAAACAGCTGTTTCGAATTCTGGAATGGTGGGTAACTAACTAAGATAAACCCCGCTTTAACTATTTCGTAGTGAGCTTTTTCTAAAAAATTCTAACACAAGTCGCTTCAGGCGCCGTTATCCCATTTGAAAAGAATTAGCCAAGCGCGAGGCCAAGGTATCTAACCCCAAACCGCATGTCTTGAGCCGCCATAGATGGAACCAGTCAGTTGACTTTTCTTTTTTTTTCTATTCTCAAAAGTCAAAATCAAGAACGGCAATTTGCTCTGCGTTTCTGCCCATTACCGATACCAACATACTTAATGGACAGCCTGTTTCGCATGCTTGTATCTTTTTATGTTATTCTTTTTTGTTGCCTACATTTCGGGATTCCTAATAAAAGCTCGAACAAGCCTTTTTCTACAATGTATTTAACGCAGTTTTTGATACAAGCGTTCCTACGTAATTATCATACAATTTCAAACCAATCTCCATGGTATAGTAAAGAGCTGTCACGACTTAAAAATGTGAAGTCTAGACTCTACAAAAAGTTTAGAGCTTTCGGATCACAAGCTGCCTTTTCCCGATACTTAAGTGCTCGGTCGGAGTTTACCGTGCTTAACGCTCAGTGTTACAAAAACTATTTAGCTCGTTGCAAGATACATACATATGACATGCCTAAATCAAACTTAATTTTTTGTCCTGTCGGGTAGCAAATTGAACGCATGTAATTACATAGGTATTTCAAAGCTATCAGCTGTTCCAAAGCTCTTTGAGAACATTATTACTCCCCATTTGCAACACTTGTCGGTCTCTTATTTCCTCTTGTCAACACGGATTTATAAAACGTAGGTCAACGACAACCAACCTTTTGGAGTTTACTTCATTTGTCAAAATCGTCAGACTGATGTGGTTTCACTGATTTCAGTAAGGCATTTGATTCTGTAAACCATCCGATTTTAGTTCGGAAATTTGACCTTTAAGGGTTTCCTGATGATCTTCTTAGGTGGATCTTAAGTTATTTGAATGGCAGGACACAAAGGGTAATTTTTTAAAAATCTTTATCATTCCTAATCCGAGTTACGTCTGGTGTACCACAAGGAAGTCATCTTGGTTCGCTCCTGTTTGTATTATTTATAAATGACCTTCCTCTAGTCCTAACGAACTCACGTGTACTTATGTACGCAGATGACGTTAAGTTGTGCCTCCAATTTAATGATCCCGCACAAAGTTTAGCTTTACAATCTGATCTCAATGCATTTCCAACATGGTGCATGAATAATGATTTAAATTTAAATGGTTCTAAGTGTTAACTAATGACCTTTTTTCGTGTCAGCCCTCACTATTCCACTTATACTTTGAGCGGTTGTGTGTTAAATAGAATAACGCATGCTGACGACCTTGGAGTCTATATGGATCCTAAACTTAAATTTTCTGATCACATTACTACCATGGTAAATAAAGCCAGGGGCGTGCTTGCATTTATCAAAAGGTGGTCGAAGGAATTCGATGATCCCTATGTCACAAAGACCTTGTTTATTTCATTAGTCCGACCAATTCTTGAGTACTGCGCTCCACTATGGAGTCCCCAATATGGGGTGCATATAGACCGGATTGAGTCTGTGCAAAAAAACTTTTTAATATTTACCTTACGGGGACTTAACTGGGATACAAGCCTAATACTGCCATCCTACTCTAGTAGACTACTTCTAATTAACTTACCATTATTAGTTAATTAAAGAACTACGCTTGGTATTACGTTTATTAGGAATCTTATTCATGGTGATGTGGAGAGTCCCTAATTACTGGGTCGACTGCATTTTAATGTGCCAAATAGATTCACAAGAAACTATTTTCCTCTAGTTTTAAATCATTGTATCTCTAATTATGCAATGCATGAACCTTTTAGAGTACTCTGCAGAGACTATAATAGACTATATCATCTAATATCAACAACCGACTCACTGCCTATCTTTAAATCAATAATACTATCCTACTTAGCAACTAATTAGTTTTACTTTATGTATCTTGACTATTCGTATTTTGACCTGCATGTATTTTTAACTGTCTATTGTGAAATTGTCTTTTTCTTTGTCCGTGATTTCGTTTACTCGCCCAAAACGGTGAAGGGCTCCGAGCGTTAACAAGCATTGCTTGGTGTCGTAAGGGCTACTTGTTTGTACTGACAAAAGTGCATCAACGTCCAAAAAAAAAAAATTATTTGCAACAAATTATTTGCAAGCTACATATATAAAGTTACGGCAGTATCACTATAGCCGATGTCTTTTGCCCACCGCGTTTTACAATAAGTAAAGAGCAATTCTTGGACTTCTACAATTCACTCGGAGATTGCTTTATAGCAGGAGGAGACTACAACGCCAAGGGGATCAAGACTCGTGACCCCAAAGGAAGACAACTGTATAAAGCAATTATAAATTTGAGCAACAAACTCGACTATGTCTCCCCTGGCAGCCCCACATATTGGCCAGCTGACCCCAGAAAACTTCCGGACTTAATTGACTTCGCTGTGACCAAGAACATCCCAAGAAATGTAGTAAGCGCCAAATCGCTATCGGACTTATCACTCGCATGTCTTAATAACTCTCCTTCAAAGCTCCAAAGTAATCGACCACCCCTTCAGGCTGACCTCTCATAGAACTAACTGGCTAAAGTATAAAAAGTACGTAAGTTCCCACATTAAGCTTACACCACAGCTTAACACTCAGAATGACATCGACATCTGTGCCGATGTCCTGGAATCGGTACTCGCGGCAGCAGCCAAAATCTCAACACCAGAAGAGACAATTGTGCGTAGCAGCCAATACAAAACTAATTTGCAAATCGAACAACTGGTTCGGAAAAAACGACAATCGTGCCCCCCGCTAACTTTGAATAGTATATATCCCCCAAGCCAGCGATGTAACATATCTCGGCGTCCACCTCGACAGACGCCTAACATGGCGGAGGCACGTTGAAAGCAAGAAAGTACATCTCAGACTTAAAGCTAGCAGCCTACACTGGATTACAAATTGTCGATCACCCCTGTGTCTGGACTTTAAAGTTCTTCTCTACAACTCAACCCTTAAGCCCATTTGGACTTACGGCTCCCAGCTTTGGGGGAATGCGAGCAACAGCAGCGTTGACATCATACAGCGCTCACAATCAAAAATCCTGCGAACTATCACTGGGGCACCATGGTATGTTCGGAACCAAAACATCCACAGGGATCTGGGCATCCCACCGATCAAAGATGAATTATCAAAGCAGAAAGCGGCCTACCATAACAAGCTTACACTGCACCCAAATAATCTCGCAGGGACCCTACGGCGGGTTTCGAACAGAACTCACCTGCATCGAAACGATCTACCAGCCCAGCAATAAATATTAGGGCCCGTTAGTCTAAATTCAGTCTACTGACTGTAAGTTAAGTTATATTCTTAAGATTTGATATACTTATTGTTAGTCTCATATAGAGAAGATTCAATAAATAACGCATATATATAAACACAAAAAAAAAAGATCTCCTCTTTTAAACAGGTTTCTGTAAATTCAATAATATAGGAGGCAAAAGAAAGACTATCCGAATACAATTTAATTAGCTTACTTCGCAAGCCTCTAGTATTCGGATAGGAAAGAATTAAGCTAGTTTTTTGAAGAAGAAGATAGGGTAGAAGATGAAGATGTAGATGAAGATGCCACACTACATTGGCCTTGATTGGGGAGTTTAGTCTGTACATGTATGTGGGAAAACAAAGGAAAACAAGGAGTGGTCAGGTCTACAATAGTTCTGCCTAAACATAATAGACATTTAATTTAGTATTTTTCGTTAACATTACCTTCCCTATAATTCAAATCTATTAACATAAACATATCGCTTGCAACTTTGCAAAAATATTTTAATCGATACTGCACGAAAAGAATCGTCGCATTAAGTACTCGCTTTTGCTTTCTGTGCTTAGAGAAGAGTACATGAAAACCCCCGAAAACCTATTGTTTTTCCGTTCGAATAAAAGTCATTATACTTTATTTCGTGTTGTAATTGGACTATTCACCGGCGATCCTACAAATTTGGTGTCAGAAGTGGGATTTACTTGGAAAAACAGCAGAGAATCGACCGTGGCACAAAGATTCATTAAAATCAGAGTGTGGCTAATTGCGCATCAGCAATTAGAAGGCGTTTTACGCATAGAGGAGGCGTTTTACGTGGAGGAAAAGCAGTTAACTGGCAGATCGTGTACACCGGAGAGGTGTAGCAAGGTGCGCATCCTGCGCAAAGGTCCTGAGAGGAGGAAGGAGACATCGAAAACTTGGCTTTGGGAAAGCGCACGTCTGGCGAAAAAGGCTGCAAAAATAGCGAAATCTGGTGAAATAGCCTGAGAGTCAGCGTCAACGTCATCGTCGGCACAGGGTGTGCATTGTTTGCAGAAACGGAGAGTGAGCGAACTGGATCACTTATTTTGTATTTTCAAACCTATAATATTACACAAAAATTCATTGTATTACCTAATCACTAAGTTAAGTTCAAGAATTCACTATAATTTGTTAATTTTTAACCATTGTAAGCAGAGAGTAATAACGAGTACAGAATGCAGAGGGAAGAAATTTTGGCGTTAAACGTGAACGCATTGAAGGAGCAATTATCGCTGCTTAATTTAGCTACAAGCGGTAGGAAGCAGACACTGCAGGACAGACTTCTAGACCACTACAACTTGTCAGCTGAGGTAATTGAGGATGAGGAATCTGATTACGGGGATGCAGCTTCGCTGCATGACTCAAGATCTACAACAGGCGAAGGTCGCAGTTCATTTACATTGCGCGACATAGAAGACTCCCTTTCACAGTTTAATGGTTCAAGCCAGCCGTCAGTACACAGCTGGATCCAGGAGTTTGAAGATAATGCAGCAGCAGTCCAATGGAATAATCTTCAAATGTTTATTTATTCGAAGCAATTGTTAAAAGGCGCAGCAAAAATATTCATTCGAAGTCAGCCAGGCATTTCCAACTGGTTATCACTTAAGCGAGCACTCAAAGATGAATTTGGATCAGACGTATCGGCAATTGAAGTTCACCGCATGCTGAAAAATCGACGAAAAGTCCCAAATGAGGATTACAAGGAGTATCTGTATTCGCTCATGGAAATAGGAAAGCCTGTTAATTTGGATGATGCCAGTCTTATAGAGTACTTCATCGAAGGTATACCCGACTCGAGAGGCAACAAAAGCAACTTGTATCAGGCCAGGACTCTGCAGGAGCTTAAGGAGCAAATAAAGGTGTATGAGAAAATTCGTAGCAGTCGCCCTCAAGTGCTTAATACGGCTAAATCTTATATTACCAACGAAGACAAAAAACCAGATGTGACCAAACAGCTGATGTGAACAGGGCACAAGGCATCGAATTGCCCAGGTTCTAGGGTAGCTGAAACGAAGGATGGGAAAAGTGCAAACACAATGACGAGCCATATTAGCAGCAGTGGTAAATGCATTTTTAAGGACATTTTCTGTAATGGCGTTCGATTTTCCGCTTTGATCGATACAGGCTGTGATCTCTGCCTTATCCGTGATGACGTGGTTGAGATGCTAGGAAATATCGAGCTTGTGAACGAAAAGCACTGTCTGGTCGGCATTTGTAACAGCGAGTTAAATACGCTTGGCAGTTTTGTAACCCAAGTTGCGGTAGACAACACTTGTTTGGACCTACACTTTCACGTTGCTAACAGAAATGATATTAAGTATTCAGCAGTCATCGGGAATAGCATTTTGAAGCAAGTGGACTTAATATTCTCAGAGAAGTCGGTAAAATTTCAAACAAAAGGGAACCAGAACAGCCAGGAATCCTTTACTACAGAAAAAGCAGTCGAGTCAGAGCTACAGATATTCCAGGAATACCCTCAGGTATGTCTTTTTGCTGAAAGCGAGGAGCACGAGATCGACGTCGCTCACCTGGAGAGATCAATTGCTAAAACTGTGAAAGATTTGACAAACAGCTACAAGCCAGAGAAGAAAAAGGACAGTCCCATACAAATGAAAATTTTGCTAAATGACGAATACCCAGTCTATGAACGCCCTCGACGCATTTCACATGCAGACAAGTCTATCGTAGACAACCAGGTTGAGAAATGGCTATCAGAGAAGATTATCCAGCCAAGTTCATCTGAGTATGCTTCACCTGTTGTCTTGGTACCGAAAAAGGATGGCAGCAAACGCCTTTGTTGCGATTATAGGCGGCTAAACGCGAAGATTGCCAAGGATCATTTTCCGATGCCACTTATAGATGATGTCATTGAAAGACTGCAAGGAAACAGCCTTTTCACAACACTTGACTTAGCGAATGGATTTTTCCATGTACCAGTTGAGCAGAATTCGAGAATCTCTAACTCACCAGCCGTATTTTCAAGATTCATTTATGCAATTCTACTGGATATGGTTCAAGACGGTACAGTCGTAACATACATGGATGATCTCATTATTCCCTCTAAGGACGTTAACGAAGGAATCCACAAGCTAGAGCGTGTCCTCAACTGAGCTTCAGAGTTTAATTTGAAAATTAAGTGGAGCAAATGTCAGTTTCTTAAGGGAAAGGTTGACTTTTTAGGTTATATTGTCGAAGGAGGAACTATAAGACCGTCAGAAGCCAAAACGCAAGCAGTCAAGAACTTTTCGCTCCCACATGATCGAAAGAGTCTTCAGCGTTTCCTCGGATTAACATCCTACTTTCGGCGATTCATTGCCGACTACGCGTTGAAGGCCAAACCACTTTCTGATTTGCTTCGTAAGGACATTCCATTCCGATTGGCCGAGGAACAACTCGCAGCATTCGAGCAACTAAAAATAGCTTTGATATCTGCACCGGTGTTACGTTTATATAATCCAAAAGCTCAGACGGAAATACACACAGACGCTTCTATGCACGGCTATGGAGGAGTTCTCCTGCAAAAAGATCCGGACGATCAACAGTTGCACCCCATACAATACCTAAGCCAAAAGACGAAGAGAAATACCACTCTTACGAACTCGAAGTGTTGGCTATAGTCGAAGCTTTGAAAAAATAGCGTGTCTATTTACTTGGGATAAAATTCAAGATCATTACCGATTGCAATGCATTTGCTTTAACAATGAAAAAGCGCGGCGAAATCCCTTTAAGAGTTTCACGTTGGGCATTGTTTCTCCAGGATTACGACTATGCCATCGAACATCGAAATGGCAGCAAAATGAGGCACGTAGACGCCTTGAGTCGAGTTTCATGTCTAATGCTGGAAGACACTTTGCATCACAAACTGCAGGAAGCACAGTAGCAGGATGAATGGGTTCGGGCAGTAATGGCGGCCCTTGAGAACAGCACGTATGATGACTTCTTCGTTAAGCATGGCATACTCTACAAGGATCCCATCAAAGAGTTGATCGTGGTGCCGACTCTGATGGAGGAAGAAATCATTCGAATGGCCCATAAGCAAGGACATTTCTCTGTAAAAAGAACTCAAGAGGCAGTTGAGAAGACATTTTACATACCGGATTTATCGAAGAAAGTAACAAGAGTGGTCAAGAGTTGCGTCGAATGTATTATTTCTGAGGTCAAGGCAGGTAAAAAGGAAGGTTTCTTAACACCCATTAACAAGGACGAAAGGCCGTTGGAAACATATCATGTTGACCATGTCGGACCAATAGAGCAGACCAGCAAGAACTACAATTACATTCTCGTTGTGATCGATGCGTTCACTAAGTTTGTCTGGCTCCACCCGACAAAAAATACAACGGCTGAAGGAGTTATTGATCGACTAACTCGTCAAGCGGCAGTGTTTGGAAACCCGAGGCGTATCATATCAGACAGAGGGGCAGCGTTTATTGCAAACACATTTAAACAATATTGCGTTGAGAACGGCATACAGCATCTAATGATAGCTACCGGAGTACCCCGAGGAAATGGTCAAGTGGAGCGGATCCATAAGATCGTGATTCCGATGTTAGCCAAGCTTTGTCAAGAAAAACCTTGTAGCTGGTATAAACATCTTGAGGTCGTACAGCAAGTGATAAACAGCACACCCCCAAGAAGCACGAGATTCTCACCCTTTAGGATATTGACAGGCGTTGAAAGGAGAACAAACAAAGTAGCAGAGCTGAACACATTCCTTGAAGACGCCGCTATCGAAGGATTGGACCAAGAAAGAGAGACCGTTCGAATGGAAGCGCAGGATAACATTGTTAAAATTCAACAGGAAAATCGTAGATCCTTCAACAAGGGTCGCAAGAAGGAGTTGACCTACAAAATCAACGAGCTCGTGGCCATAAAGCGCACACAGTACGGTACCGGCTTAAAGTTGAAGCCGAAATTCTTTGGACCATACAAAATAATAAGGACTTTACCTCACGGCCGATATGACGTAGAAAAGGTTGGAGACCATGAAGGTCCGGGCAAAACATCAACGGTTGCAGAATATATGAAGAAGTGGAATCCGGAATCAGAACCGGCAGAAGAACCATCATTCGAGCCGAATGATACTTCAGGATGGCCGACTGTGGGAAAACAAAGGAAAACAAGGAGTGGTCAGGTCTACAATAGTTCTGCCTAAACATAATAGACATTTAATTTAGTATTTTTCGTTAACATTACCTTCCCTATAATTCAAATCTATTAACATAAACATATCGCTTGCAACTTTGCAAAAATATTTTAATCGATACTGCACGAAAAGAATCGTCGCATTAAGTACTCGCTTTTGCTTTCTGTGCTTAGAGAAGAGTAGATGAAAACCCCCGAAAACCTATTGTTTTTCCGTTCGAATAAAAGTCATTAAACTTTATTTCGTGTTGTAATTGGACTATTCACCGGCGATCCTACATGTATAAATTCCTAGTTTCGAACTCCCTTACCACCATAAGATCTGGCCAGAAATCTTCACAGAAAATGCTTGAATAGAGATCGTAGGGAACAAAGATGAGGTGTCCCTCGCAAAGGTGAAATTAAATTGGTCCAATTTAATGTTTTTGGCATTTGTTTTGTGCCGTATATAGTCCAACACCTCGGATGCCGTTGGGTCAGGCGAAAGACGTGAAATAAATATTTGTTTTTTAGGTTGAACCACTGATAGGGGCTTAGGTACTGCCGGTTGAGTTTCTGCAGAGCCAAATTGAGCCGGTAGACCGAACTCAACATTTCCTGGTTATTAGAACAACTGGTAAGTCTATTACGGGTGATCCGGATTCCAATTGATCCAAATCTTTTCTAGCTGCTGATCGTAGCAACATTTGAGGATTTACTGCGGTCGACAGCTGATCAGACGTGAAGCTCTGTTGATAACTTTTAGGGAGTTGTGGGGTGTTTTCCCTAGCCTGCCTACCACCAGTGGCCTTTCTGCGCTTTGGAGACTAGTCAATTAGCTAGTCAATTAAATTGAGAGTCCAGCACTAAGAGTTAATCATCCGCTCGGCGAAAACTATCTCTAGCAACACCAAAACTATTTATTAGACTCTTTAAGCCGCCTTTATCGATTTAGCGTCGCTTGTGAACGGTTGTGTTTACCTTTGTGCTCTGAGTATTTGATTTATTTTTGTGATTTATTCGCAAGTGTTTTGCGTTTGCTTACTAACAAAGTTTTGCCTAACAATCGCGTTTGTGTTTTAAATAGATCTCCCTGTTAACGGGTATGTGGTTTTAGTAATTTTAACAATTCCATTAGATTTGTTTAATATCTTGGCTTTGGTTAGTGTTATTTGCACTCTCTAATTTGCTCTTGTATTCTCTCCCTCTCTCTCTTCTTTTCCGCTCTATTATAACTGTAATTTTGCTCTCTCGGAACCTGCCAAATTTTTTGTAGACTCTTGGGTGCTTTTCTCATAGTCTCTCTCTCACTTGCTTTACATTGTAACTGTTCGTGCGTTTAGTTGTTGGTGCCCAACAAGCCACGCTCAGTGGATTGAAGACTTCTCTCGCGCTCTCTTGCTCTCGATTTAATTTCGCGATCCTGCGCTCTTAACTTTCGTGTTTTGTGTTTTTGTGGTTTTGGAATTTGATCCCAGTGCCAAATTTACTCGGGGTATTTTCACATTTTCATATTTTTATTTTTTTACTCTTTTTCATTACCTTGTTTCTTATAATGGCTCTCGTCTGTTCTAAGAAAAATTGTACTCTTTCGACTACACCTAAAGACCCTTTTATTTTCTGTTGGCTCTGCGAAGGGATGATGCACGTTAAATGTGCAGGTTTTACCGGCAGAGTAAAAGACTACATTAAACTGAGGTCTGGTCTCATGTGGACTTGTGAGTCCTGCAGGGAATTGGCAGCTGAGATGGGCAGCTTTATGGGGCAGACTCGAGACGTCCTTTTGAACCTTTCACGAGTTTTTAAACAGCTTAATGACGGGATCAATTCCGTTTGCGACCAATTTAATAATAAAAAACTTTTAACCGAGTCGCCCAAGCGCAAAAAAGCTAGCTCAACGACAGTAAATACGAATGTAGAATCCACCTTAAATCCTAACCTGGTAGCTGCAGCCGTTTCTGCTGACACAGGGGTAAGTGCCAATAGACACAGCTAGTTCCGGTGAAGTCCCTGTATCTGAAAGTCAGGCTCCAATAAAACCCTCAGAGCTGGCGGAGTCAATCAATTCGGTGCCGACCATACCCACAGGTTCAGTAGGTGCTGTTTCTGTCTCTCAGCCGAGTGACGTGCAGACTGCCGTTTTGGGGCGGAAAAAACTCCCAGTTGTACCCAAACGAGCCGTTTCTGGCTCACAGCTGGGTAATGTTCAGACTGCTGCTGGGGGGCGTAAGATACTCTCAGTTGTCCCACATAGGAAGCAATTGTTTGTTTCAAGATTTACGCCTGATACCACATCTGAGGATGTTTTGGAATTTATTCGAGAAAAATTCCCATCCGAGGATATTGCGGTGGAACAATTTAGATTTTCATATGCCCGTAGGATATCGTCCTTCAAAATTTTTGCCCCGCCTGATGTGTTTAATGTACTACTTTCAGAAAGCTTTTCGCTTAATGATGATCTGGTAATCAAAGAATTTGTTCCCAATAAACCGAGAACAAATAACAGGCCCTCCACGGCGCCAAAAAACTAAAAAGTTTATTTTTGGCTTACCAAAATGTTAGAGGATTTAACATGAAGCTACCCAAGCTTTACGCTGACTCCTCGGCATTTACGGACGATATCCAGAGATAACCGACTCTAAAGTTCTGTCTAACAATTTTAATACCTACAGAACCGATCGCCATTCCCGTAGGGGGGGGCGGCGTTTTAATTGCCGTCACCTCCATCATAAGTTCTGAGAGAATTCACTCTCATGTCTCTATTGACATTGAATTTGTTTGTGTGAAAGTTTCCCTACAATCCTTGTCTATTTTTATTACATGTTCGTATATTCCGCCTGGCTCTGACCTAATAATTTATGAGCAACATCTATCTGCTAATAAATCTATTCTATCCTTTTCTTTCAATAGAAACCTTTTCATTGTTTTGGGTGACTTTAATCTCCCTAATATATATTGGTCCCCCCCTTCTGACTCACTTGTCGCTTTACCTTTATCCACCCAAGATTTTGTGGATGGCCTTTTAGAATTATCGTTACAGCAAGTTAGCTTTATACGAAATTCAATAAATAGACAATTATATCTTGTGTTTGTTTCAGAGCCGTCTGAAGTTACAGTATCTAGAATTGACGCTCTTGTGGTACCAGAAGACCGATACCACCCAACTATGGAATTGACACTTTGCCTCCCCTACCTTGATACCACCTCTCCTTTAGTTTCTCCAACTAAAATGAGATGCTTTCGGAAATGTGACTATAATAAACTTAACTTGATGATTTCGCAATGTGATTGGACTGATCTTTATAACTGTGTGGACATCGAAAGTGCAACTGAACTTTTCTATAGCGTTCTAAACACTTTTTTTAATGAATGCGTTCCTGATAGGCTTCCTCCAAAGCCGAACAGGCCCCCCTGGTTTACAAATGCGCTTCAAAGACTAAAAAATCTTAAAACAAACACTTATAAAAAGTATAAAAAATCGGGTAAGCCATCAGATTTTTCGAAATACGTGGTGACTCGATCTGATTTTAATGTTCTCAACAGTCATTGCTATTCCATGTATTTAAATCGATGTAAATTCGAATTTTCAAATGATCCGAAGCAGTTTTATAACTTCGTTAATGCCAAGCGTAAGTCTTCGGCATTGCCTTCATCGATACGTTTAAACTCAAAAGAGGCATCGTCGGATTTTGAAATTGCGGATTTATTTGCCGAGTTTTTCCAAACTACTTATAGTTCGGCTGCTTGGTCAAACCCTACCTACCCTAACCCCTTAAATAGGGCTAATTGTATTTTTACCCCTGTAATTACCGAAAGTTCTCTTTTAAAGGATTTAGCAACAACAACGCCAACGTATTCTCCCGGTCCTGATGGACTCCCAGGGAGTGTGCTTAAGTTTTGTGCTTCAACCATTTGTAAACCGATTCTTAAACTTTTTCATTTGTCTATTTCATCATCAGTTTTTCCAACTATCTGGAAGAACTCTTTTATTATTCCACTCCACAAAAAGGGTGCGAAGGCGGATGCCCAGAATTATAGAGGTATATCTAAATTGTCGGCAATTCCAAAAGCCTTTGAACGTATCATCACATCTCATTTGTAACATTTATGTTCCTCGCTAATATCACCGTGTCAGCATGGTTTCGTTAAGCGAAGATCGACTGCCACCAACCTACTTGAATTGTCATCTATTGTAATAAATGGATTTAACAATAACAAGAAAGGAAGCTAGCTTCGGCAAGCCGAAGCTTATATACCCTTGCAGATCATTCTATTAATTTACAAATCGCAAAAATGTTAAATTTCCTATTATTTCACATACATTTTTCGATCGTTTCTATGGCAGCTAAATGATATAGTAGTTCGATCTTTTTAAAATTAAAATCGAAATTCGGAAATATTTAAAAATAGTCATATCCCAGAGTAGAAGAGAATGTAATAAAAATCAACAAAGATATAATTTTGTTCCTATTAATTTCCATTTAATTTTTTGACCGTTCCTATGGCAGCTATATGATATAGTGATCCGATTTTTTAAATATTTTATTCGAAATTCAGAAATATATAAAAAATAATATTCCCAAGATTAGAAGGTAATACTTCAAAAAACACCGAAGCTAGAATTTTTTTAACGTTTTTTTCCGATCCTTCCTATGGGAGCTATAGGATATAGTTGTCCGATCCGGTCGGTTCCGACTTATATACTACCTGCAATAGTAAGAAGACTTTTGGGAAATTTTCATCCCGGTAGCTTAAAAACTGAGAGACTAGTTTGCGTAGAAACAGACAGACGGACAGACGGACAGACAGACGGACATGGCTAGATCGACTCGTCTAGTGATGCTGATCAAGAATATATATACTTTATGGGGTCGGAAACGTCTCCTTCACTGCGTTGCAAACTTCTGACTGAAATCATAATACCCTCTGCAAGGGTATAAAAAGCAGACGTTATATATACAGATTTCAGTAAAGCCTTTGACTCCGTTAACCACTCTCTTCTTTTATTCAAACTAGACTTGCTTGGGTTTCCATGTAATCTTTTAACTTGGATTTCAAGTTATTTGAATGGGAGGATTCAAAGGGTTATATTTAAGAACGCTGTTTCTAAAATGATCCACGTGACATCTGGATTGCCCCAGGGTAGACATCTGGGCCCTTTGCTGTTTACTTTGTTTATTAAGGATCTTGTACTGTATTGTAATGTATGCTGATGATGTTAAGCTTAGTTTGACATACAATAATATAGAGTCTGGTTTCGGCTTACAATCAGACATTGATAATTTTCAAGTATGGTGTGAGTATAACCTCTTAAATTTGAACTGCCTGAAATGTAACGTAATGACCTTTCATAGGGGTACTCCTACGATTATAAGTTATTTGCTTCAGAACTTGCCACTTGACCGTATATATTCAGTAAATGATTTAGGCGTTCTTCTGGACCCGAAGCTTAAATTTGACTGCCACATAACAAAAACAACAACAAAACTATGAGTGTTTCTGGTTTTATAAAGCGTTGGTCAAAAGAATTTGACGACACTTATATAACTAAATTACTATTTACCTCCCTTGTCCGTCCTATATTGGAATATTGTTCTTCGGTTTGGAGCCCACAATACCAAGTGCACATTGACCGTATAGAGTCGGTACAAAAAAAAATTTTTTCTTTTTGCTCTTCGTAGTTTGAACTGGAATCAAAACGTAAGGCTACCTTCCTACCAGAGTAGATTATTATTGCTTAATTTACCAACACTTGCAAATCGTAGAATAATGCTTGGTACTATTTTTATGCATAATCTTATAAGAGGTGATATTGATTCTGTAGAACTTGAAAGCCGCCTAACTTTTAATGTTCCCGTTAGACTAACACGTAATTATTATTCTCTAAATTTGCCACGATGGATTTTAGTCTGCACGAGCCCTTTCGCGCTCTATGTAATAATTATAACAACCTTTATCATTTAATATGCATTTCAACTTCTATCCCGGTATTAAAAACAAATATTTTAGCTCATTTGCTTCACTCATAATTGCTTCTTTATTTTTATTATGTGTCCCGTCTTTATTTGTTTTATGTATTCTTCCTCGCGAACTCGCATTCTTGCCCAAATTGATAAAAGGGTCCCGCGCAAAACAAGCACGTGCTTGGTGTCGTTGGGCCACTTGTTTGTGCTGCTCGTAGTGCATCAACGTCCATCGTATATTTATTTTGGCACATAAAAGATTCCATCTCTTGCGCAACTAGAAGACAAGGGTCACAAAAATAAAGTAAATTGTGATGACTGGTTCGGCCAGTATAGGCGGCACACTTGGTATGAGCCATTTTTTCACACAGCCTACAGGTCAGTTTTGACTGATCAGCTAATTTTGTCGCTAGTCTCGTATAGCTTATTAATGTCTCAGACGCACAGCTTAAGTGTTTGCGCAGCACATCGTACAAGATGAATGTTCGCCAAGTCCAGGACATCAAGCTTTCCCATCAAATTTTCCCCTCCTCTCCTCTGTGTCGTCATTTAATATTTGTACGGCTATGACCATGTTTCTCCCGCTATCAGATGTAACACTGTGTGAATACATTTTATTAAAATCATATGAGAAATGAATTACATTTTTACCTGAAGATTTGATCAAGAGTTATGCCGTAATAGTCGAAAATTTCCAAAATTTTTTGCTTTATATATACCCCAGTGTGGGCACAGGTGAGCTGGATCATGCCCAACGTCTTCACTACTATCTCAGTCTTATTAATATTTGTGTAATTCATTTTCAGGTTCACACCTAGAATCGCTTTGTTCATTCTTGTTGCTTCGTCAATTTTTAGCGATAATAGCTTTCCCATGGATCAACCATTTCTTTGAATCCCTCGCTGTCCAAGAATAGGAATGGCTTTCCGTCAGTTGTCACAATTTTAATTCACTTGTTTCGTATGCAATTTTTCTTTTCTTTACAGCTTCAGCATCGGTGCTCTATTCGTTGTCGCACTCTCTAAATATATCTCCGTGTTTTATGGTCAAGTGGCGTTTCAAATTTGTATTGGGTTGCCAAGAAAGTCATGTCGTTTTTTTCAATATTTTCAAAGATGATTTATTTATATCAGGATTTATAATTAATCAATTATGTATTGGCCGTTTTGTTCGACCACTAATGACCATCTCTCGGGCAGCTGCGTAATTCCGCGCTCGAAGTACTTTTGGTCTTTTCCAGCAAAGAATCGAGACAAGTGGTTTTCGACAGCCTCATCTGAATCAAAGTTTTTACCATTCAAAGAGTTTTGAAGAGAGCGAAACAAAAGGTAATCTGAAGGTGCTAAGTCCGGACTATAAGGTGGATGTGGTAGCACTTCCCAATTCAACTCCGTTAATTTTTGCCGAGTGACCAAAGATGTGTGGGGCCTAGCGTTGTCATGGTGAAAGACTATACCCTTGCGATTAGCTAGTGCCGGCTCCTTTTCTTTAATTTTTTCCGCCAAATTGGATAGCTGGCGACAGTACACATCTGAATTGATTGATGGTTTCATTCCGTCTCGGCAGCTCAAAGTGCACTACACCCTTCCAATTCCACCAAACAGACAGCATAACTTTCCTCTGATGGATATCGGCCTTTGATGTGGCTTGTGCTGGCTCATCTTTCTTGCTCCATGATCTTTTTCGTTGGACATTATTGTAAACAACCCACTTTTCGTCGCCAGTAATGATCCGCTTCAAAAAAGGATCGTTTTTAATCCGTTGTAGCAGAGAATGGCAGATATTGATACGCTTAGTTAGGTGAATTTCCTTTAAGTTATGCGGAACCCAAACATCGAGCTTCTTTACGTAGCCAAGTTTCTTCAAATGGTTTTCAACCGTTGTATGCGACACACTGAGCTTCTCTGACATCTCCCGCGTTGAATAACGCCGGTTTTCATCCAGCAAAGCCTGAATTTGTTCGTCTAAAACGGCCGATGGTCGACCAGAACGTGGGGCGTCTTTAACTCCAAAATCTCCAAGCCTGAATTTGGCAAACCAGCGCTGACACTGGCGATCACTAATGGCATCTTTACCATACACTTCGCACAATTTTTCGCGAGCTTCGACCGCTTTTTTTTCCTTTTCGGAAATAAAAAAGCAAAATATGCCGAAAATGCTCACTTTGATCCTCCATGTTTAATTTGCTATCGTACCTAAGACAATAAGCTTTAAAACGATACTAAAATGTGTGACCCTGGTGCTCAATCGTAAATAAAATAGATTAAAAACGATTACTAAAACAAAACGACATGACTTTCTTGCCCACCCAATAGAATGAATGCCGGCTAATATTACTCCGCGCACTTTAAGTTAAATTTAAGTTAAAATTTTAAGTTAAATTTTTCACCAAGCCACGATTTTTTACAATTTTTTTTTAACACTTTAAAAAAATGGCTTATCCTATGCAAAAAATCGTGGAGGTAGTTTTAGGAACCTCTTAAACGGCTGTGAAATCAGATCGGCGAAAAGTCTTACAGGAGGCCCGCGAGGCTCTGATGAGTTTTATTTTGTTTGGAATAAAATAAAAATCATGGGATAAGCCATTTTCTAAAAGTGTTTAAAAAAATTTGCAAAAAAATCATGGAGGTATCTTTGATAACCCCTTAGACGGCTGTAAAATCAGATTGGCGAAAAGTCTTTCAGGAGGCCCGCAAGGCTTAAATGAGTTTTATTTTGAGCAAAAATAAATAAAAATCATCAAAAATCATTATTTTTGAGTCCTATTTTTTTTGATCAAAAATAAAGATTACCATTGAACAAAAAGATAAAAATCATGACGGGAACGCATAGATTGGACAGAGTTAATTATTTTGGTAAAAATATTTTTTTTTAGGGATATTATAAGTGGCCGATTTTTTTGTTTGAAGAAATAAAAATAATGATTTTTTTCGGTCCCTGTTTACAAGTATTTCAATAAATTGTTAAATAGACCGCAGACAACATTTTCAAAAAAAAATCGCGGGATTTTTTAGAAAAAAGAATGTTGCCGGTGGCGCTTGCTTCGAGATCGTCCATATAACTTCTTCCATAGGCATAGACATAGCAGCTATAAATAAAGAGCCATTGGAATGAGACTGGTATCATCGGAAAGGCTGTTCTTTTGGCTATAACTTTTTCCTACATCATTTTCAAGTCAATTGCAAAGCCATCGAGGAACGTTGCAAAATGTCAACATACTTTACCCCAGTACTGGGGTAAAAACAATACGAAACTTACTTTCGCTGTAAACGATATAGGGTAAAAGAGATAAAAAGAGATTAAATATACAATTGGATCTTGTGTTTGTTTCAGAACCGTCTGAAGTCACGGTATTTAGAATTGACGCTCTTGTGGTACCAGAAGACCGATACCATCCAACTATGGAATTGACAATGTGCCTCACCTACCTTGATACCCTCTCCCCTTTAGTTTCTCCAACTAAAGTAAGATGCTTTCGTAAATGTGACTATGGTAAACATAACTTAATGGTTTCTCAATATAATTGGACAGATTTTTATAACTGTATGGACATCGTAAGTGTCACTGAACTGTTTTATACCGTTTTTAAGACTTTTTTTAATGAATGCGTTTCTGATAGGCTTCCTCCAAAGCCGAACAGCCCCCCTGGCTTATAAATTAGAGCCCTTCATGAATCCACAGTTTTCGAGACATTTTATGTTTCGAAACATTTTCACAGTAAGATTCGAATGATTCGAAACATCTACAACAGTGTGATACTTACGATTCGGTCTACAAACGTGACTTAAAAAGAAAAGCTCCTATAGAACATTTGGTATTAACAGAAAACAAAAAATCGGACAACTCGTTAAATTTTGTAAAAGCAACGCCTCCCCAATGTTTCGAATCACCTTAGGATGTTTCGAATCATTTCCAGATGTTTCGAAACATATATACAGTTGACATAAGGGATTCGAATGTTTCGAAATATTTAAGCATATTGTTGATTCATGCAGAGCTCTATTACAAATGCGCTTCACAGACTTAAAAATCTTAAAGCAAACACTTATAAAAAGTATAAAAATCGGGTAAGCCATCCGATTTTTCGAAATATGTGGTGGCCCGATCTGATTTTAACGTCCACAACAGTCATTGCTATAATTTGAATTTTCAAATAATCCGAAGCAGTTTCATAACTTTGTTAACGTGTAACGACTAATCGGTATTACAGCCAATGTAGCCGGACTAATCTGTATTACAGCCAATGAATCCGGACTAATCGGTATTACAGCCGACCTCGATGTTCTGCAGACTTAGCCGTGTGTTGCCTTGAAGGACCTCAGACCTTGGTCCCGAACGTCTTGACGTAGCGATCTTGCTCTTGGCTGGTTTTTCACGGCCTTGACTTTGATTTTTACTAGACGTTGTTCACTCGCGATTTGATGCTCGATGACTGGTCCCGATTCCAGCGTTGGGCCCGCTTATGTAGGCCTCCGGATCCCGTTAATCCGCGGCCTCTTTTTTCTTCTCTCCGATCCAGGGTCTTTGAGTCCATTCGTTCTTTTTCTTGATCTAGTCCCCCCTCAGATGTTTTCCCCATAGACGTAAGAATTCTCGTTGTTCCTTTTTGGCTGTTATCCTGTATGTCCTTGTAGCCATTGAGTCTCCTTGATCCTTCCCTCGACGCCTGCAGTTCCTTTTTGGGTAGACTGTGCCGATCCGTCTGTCTCGATATGCTTCCGCGATGCTTCCCTCGTCGATGCAACTTTCTTGAATCCCGATGTTGCCGTTAAAATTTTAAATATCCCGCTCCAACCTGTTTCGCGGTCTCCTGTGGTTCGTCTTGGTCACACTAATCTTTTGCGATCGATAACATGACTTGCATCTCGATATCCCCTTGGGGCGGCGTTGCCATCTAATCATCGCGATGTTTATTAGTGTGACCCTTCATATGCCGATAATTCCAATGTCTCGTGCTCATCGATCGGCTGTTATACGATAGTGCCAATCGACCGCCAAATATCGCTGGCGCCCCTTTCCCTAAGCATATGGTGAATTGGCAAAAATGACTTGGTAAGTGCAGTTTATGGATGTTTGTTTTTGTGTTCTGGTTTTCCATCCCTTTTCAGCTCAAGGCATATTGCCCTTATGCCCTTTACTGCCCTTGGGGTGGGGTCAATGCCCCTACCGGTTGTAGTTGCCTGTTGATCTGGTTGGTTGTTTGTTGGTTTTCGCGGCGGATCTGTATTCACCCTCTGCTTTGCTTTCAGCTTTCGCCAAGATTTTTATTTGTTTGCTTAGATTGTTTGGCTATTTAGCTATTCAGCTTTACTGTCTCCCCCTTTCTTCGGATAGTGGCTTTTGGCACAGAGTTGTAGTTTTAAATCTGGCTTGCCCGCTTTTATGACTGTATCCAAATGTAGCGGCTTGGCTTGGACTGTTGACTCCGGTTTTAGCCTGACGAAGAAATGGCCTGACTTCGGTGGAAAAATTAGAAACGGCTTCCGCATCTGCATCCAGCTGGTCACTAAATCCGTTGACTCCGGCCGCTGCCTGACGAACAAACGATCGGCCTTTGCTGCATGTATTTCCGGACCGTGGTGCCTACCCTGTGCCATCAGCTGGGCTCCGTCGTTGACTCAGGTGTGTGCTTGAATGATCAGCGTCCTTGCTCGTATGTGGCGTGCTCCGTTGACTCCGGTTTTGTCCTGACGATTAAACGGTTGCTACGGTCTCATGCGGTCTTGGATACTGGTGGTTCGGCATTCGCTTGTCGATTAAACGATTGGTTTCCTGTTTGTCCACCTTCACGCTCCGTTTCTTCTGCTGCTTGAGACCCACCCGTATCTCCGTCCTCGTTTGCTTCGTCTGCCTTTTCCAGCTGCTTTAGGTCGCTGATGTGCACGGTGCGTGCCTTCTTGCTTCTTTGGTGGCGAATTTTGCAGATTACTGGCGATACACAGTCGTATCTCGGTGCTAATTTGGCCGCGAAGCCTTCTGCTGCTTTTGATAAATGGTGCTCCTTGGCCCAAACAACATCGCCGACTCTTGGATTACACTGCCTCCGTCGCAGGTTATAATGCCTGGCTTGGTCCTGGGAAGCTCTCTCCAGATTTCTTCGTACTATTTAGAATATCTCTTTCAGTTTTTCAGCATTTTCTTATGGAGATTCCGACTGCCTCCCTGTTATCAAAGTTTCCCGGTCGTACAAGGCGTTCGGCAGCCGCGGCTCTCTGCCCTGTGTCAGGAACGAAGGAGAGTATCCTGTGGATTCGGACACGCTAAAGTTCACTGCCAACATTATTTCTGGCACTTTTCGGTGGGGCTTTCTTGAGGGGTGTACGGTGCCGTAAATTGATGCTTTATCCCCGTGTCACTCAAGAACCTTTTAAATGCTCGGCTGGCGAACTGCACCCCATTGTCCGCGATTATCACTTTCGGGACTCCGAACCTAGCGATTATCAGCTCTCTAAACGCCTTTTGAAGGGTTTCCGCTGTCGCCGTTCACAGTGGCACCAACTCTGTCCATTTTGAGAACCGATCGATAAGCACTAAAAGCGTATGGTTACCGTGCTTTGATCTCGGCAGTGGTCCGACAAAATCTGCTTACACCGTTGCCTATGGATCTTCCGGGATTTGAGTCAGCATTTTTCCCGCCGCTTGTCTGTGATTAGGTTTGTATTGTAGGCACTCTTCGCATTTCCGAACGTATGCTCTCGCGTTCCTTTGCATTCCTGGCCAGTAGTATCTGGCAGCTAGACGGGCAATCGTCCCCCGGCTTCCTACATGGCCGGCCGCTGGAGAGTCGTGATTTTCTTGTAGTACCGTTTCCCTTAGCTCTGTAGGGACGCACAGCTTCCAGGCCACCACATCTTCGTTGCCAGGACCTGCTATACAGCGTTTCGCCTTCGACCACGTAGTCTGGAAATTTCTGCGGCTGTGTTTTTATCTTCTCACGCGTGTACCTGATCCAGTTACATTCTGTATTTGGCACCAACTCTTTCGCTCTCCTGAGGGTTTCCGGCACCGCCATAACCGACGCACAGTGGCGCCTTTTGACTTTTTTTTGGTAATAAATCATAACTTTTGAACCAGTGGAGATAATTGTATGATGTAAACGGCAAATGATAGATAATTGATCCAACTTTAAAATTATGAGACAGAAAGTGTGCGTGGCAGAGGCGTACTTACAAATCGGAAAAAAAACTTTTTTTATTAAAGTTTTTGTTTTGTTTAGTTTCTTTTTTTATGTTTTAATTTTTAAAAATTAATAAAAAAAAAATTGAGGTTAAAAATAAAAAAATTAATTTTCTAAAAGTTGTTCTTTTGTTTAGTTTCTTTCCTTATGTTTTAATTTTTAAAAACTAAACAAATTAAAAAAAAAATTTAAAAATTTAAATCTATTAGACTTAACATTTCTGGACTATAAATACTAGATTCTAACTCTAGTCTTGACTTAACATGCCGCAATGAGGAAATTAGAGGATCAGAAGATGCAGCCAACTATTTCTTGGACCATGACTTTTTACCTTTTTTGGCTCTTAAAACCGAGTACGCAGCTACAACTTTCCTAATATCAAGTAGAAAGTTCAAATAACGTTTTAGGAAAGTATAAAAAATAGTATTCAATAGTAATACAGGTCGCCAAAAATCACTAACTAACAAAAAGGGAGACACACCCGATAACAATCGCATAATGAAAATGCATAAGAAATGCGTACGTTTGAATTTAACAAATTCACGTCTGAAATTGGGAAACAGATTGTTTCCAAACAGACAAAAAACGACTATAGCTTTCACACACATTAGAAGTTTAAGCGACGAAGCTTTGAAGTATGTTACAGCCTAGAAGTATGTAATGCTTAATTACAGATTCCTAGATGTGATATAAATAGAAGTTTCGACGCTCAGCTCACATCCTCTTCTCTGGCTGATGAGGTAGCGGTGACGCCCTACCGAAATCTGCAGATCCCAGAAAGTCCGAGGTTCACTCCTCACCGAGTGCAGTGTGTTGAAATGCTAGACCGTTGAGTTATAGAAATAAAAATAACTCAACGTTAAATAAACTGACCTCGAGTCCGCTAAAAACGTATTCAATAGTAATGCAGGTCGCCAAAAATCACTGAATAGTATTAAATAGTTTTTTTTATTTTCCATAAAAGTTGAAAAGTATGGAAAAAATGGACGTTTGGCAAATAACCCATAACTAAGAGATGCGGCTGGCAAACTGCAATATGTTTATTTTTTTTACTTTTAACTAACACACCAATCAGTGGAAAAAGCAAAGCGGATACCTAGTTTTCAAGATATACCCCCCGGACGTGCGAAAAACTACTAATTGGTCAACTTTGAAGGGGCATATATTTTACAAAAATTTTTTGATTTAAAAAAGGGTTACATATTTGTAATAGTGGATTAATTACCTGTCGTATCTCCGTCCTCGTTTGCTTCGTCTGCCTTTTCCAGCTGCTTTAGGTCGCTGATGTGCACGGTGCGTGCCTTCTTGCTTCTTTGGTGGCGAATTTTGCAGATTACTGGCGATACACAGTCGTATATCGGTGCTAATTTGGCCGCGAAGCCTTCTGCTGCTTTTGATAAATGGTGCTCCTTGGCCCAAACAACATCGCCGACTCTTGGATTACACTGCCTCCGTCGCAGGTTATAATGCCTGGCTTGGTCCTGGGAAGCTCTCTCCAGATTTCTTCGTACTATTTAGAATATCTCTTTCAGTTTTTCAGCATTTTCTTATGGAGATTCCGACTGCCTCCCTGTTATCAAAGTTTCCCGGTCGTACAAGGCGTTCGGCAGCCGCGGCTCTCTGCCCTGTGTCAGGAACGAAGGAGAGTATCCTGTGGATTCGGACACGCTAAAGTTCACTGCCAACATTATTTCTGGCACTTTTCGGTGGGGCTTTCTTGAGGGGTGTACGGTGCCGTAAATTGATGCTTTATCCCCGTGTCACTCAAGAACCTTTTAAATGCTCGGCTGGCGAACTGCACCCCATTGTCCGCGATTATCACTTTCGGGACTCCGAACCTAGCGATTATCAGCTCTCTAAACGCCTTTTGAAGGGTTTCCGCTGTCGCCGTTCACAGTGGCACCAACTCTGTCCATTTTGAGAACCGATCGATAAGCACTAAAAGCGTATGGTTACCGTGCTTTGATCTCGGCAGTGGTCCGACAAAATCTGCTTACACCGTTGCCTATGGATCTTCCGGGATTTGAGTCAGCATTTTTCCCGCCGCTTGTCTGTGATTAGGTTTGTATTGTAGGCACTCTTCGCATTTCCGAACGTATGCTCTCGCGTTCCTTTGCATTCCTGGCCAGTAGTATCTGGCAGCTAGACGGGCAATCGTCCCCCGGCTTCCTACATGGCCGGCCGCTGGAGAGTCGTGATTTTCTTGTAGTACCGTTTCCCTTAGCTCTGTAGGGACGCACAGCTTCCAGGCCACCACATCTTCGTTGCCAGGACCTGCTATACAGCGTTTCGCCTTCGACCACGTAGTCTGGAAATTTCTGCGGCTGTGTTTTTATCTTCTCACGCGTGTACCTGATCCAGTTACATTCTGTATTTGGCACCAACTCTTTCGCTCTCCTGAGGGTTTCCGGCACCGCCATAACCGACGCACAGTGGCGCCTTTTGACTTTTTTTTGGTAATAAATCATAACTTTTGAACCAGTGGAGATAATTGTATGATGTAAACGGCAAATGATAGATAATTGATCCAACTTTAAAATTATGAGACAGAAAGTGTGCGTGGCAGAGGCGTACTTACAAATCGGAAAAAAAACTTTTTTTATTAAAGTTTTTGTTTTGTTTAGTTTCTTTTTTTATGTTTTAATTTTTAAAAATTAATAAAAAAAAAAATTGAGGTTAAAAATAAAAAAATTAATTTTCTAAAAGTTGTTCTTTTGTTTAGTTTCTTTCCTTATGTTTTAATTTTTAAAAACTAAACAAATTAAAAAAAAAATTTAAAAATTTAAATCTATTAGACTTAACATTTCTGGACTATAAATACTAGATTCTAACTCTAGTCTTGACTTAACATGCCGCAATGAGGAAATTAGAGGATCAGAAGATGCAGCCAACTATTTCTTGGACCATGACTTTTTACCTTTTTTGGCTCTTAAAACCGAGTACGCAGCTACAACTTTCCTAATATCAAGTAGAAAGTTCAAATAACGTTTTAGGAAAGTATAAAAAATAGTATTCAATAGTAATACAGGTCGCCAAAAATCACTAACTAACAAAAAGGGAGACACACCCGATAACAATCGCATAATGAAAATGCATAAGAAATGCGTACGTTTGAATTTAACAAATTCACGTCTGAAATTGGGAAACAGATTGTTTCCAAACAGACAAAAAACGACTATAGCTTTCACACACATTAGAAGTTTAAGCGACGAAGCTTTGAAGTATGTTACAGCCTAGAAGTATGTAATGCTTAATTACAGATTCCTAGATGTGATATAAATAGAAGTTTCGACGCTCAGCTCACATCCTCTTCTCTGGCTGATGAGGTAGCGGTGACGCCCTACCGAAATCTGCAGATCCCAGAAAGTCCGAGGTTCACTCCTCACCGAGTGCAGTGTGTTGAAATGCTAGACCGATGAGTTATAGAAATAAAAATAACTCAACTTTAAATAAACTGACCTCGAGTCCGCTAAAAACGTATTCAATAGTAATGCAGGTCGCCAAAAATCACTGAATAGTATTAAATAGTTTTTTTTATTTTCCATAAAAGTTGAAAAGTATGGAAAAAATGGACGTTTGGCAAATAACCCATAACTAAGAGATGCGGCTGGCAAACTGCAATATGTTTATTTTTTTTACTTTTAACTAACACACCAATCAGTGGAAAAAGCAAAGCGGATACCTAGTTTTCAAGATATACCCCCCGGACGTGCGAAAAACTACTAATTGGTCAACTTTGAAGGGGCATATATTTTACAAAAATTTTTTGATTTAAAAAAGGGTTACATATTTGTAATAGTGGATTAATTACCTGTCGATTGTTTTCTAGGACAAAGTCGAAAAATTGATTTATTGCACTTTTTTGGCCCAAGGCGCCACAGTGCGACGCTCGTAACAAAATAATTTAAAAAATTAAGAAACAATCGTTATTGTTAGGAGCCATATATGGTGGAACAAAATTTTTGGATACTTTACCCAAGGCATTTTTAAAAATTTTGTTTAATGTTGATTTATTGATTTCAGTTAAAAAAAAAAAAACACTTATTTTCGAGACCCTTGCTTAAGGTTCTGGGGCGGAAAGAAAAATCTGTGTTTGAAAATATTACCACATCAGGGAATTATTACCTTGTGAGATTTTTTTCATTGGGGGTTGTCTCGATTTCTTAATTATTGTTTTACAACCATAGAACCTATCTTTCCCAAAAATGATAACAACGAGTTAATTTATGGATTATACTAATTATCCCAGAAGCCGAATGCAATAATTAGAGCAACAGCTCAACTAACTGATCACTTGGTGGTAGTTGAGAAGTGGCTATCAGACTAGCGAATCAAAATTAATTAACAAAAATGTAAACATATAACGTTTACCCTTACCTTTGAATAGTACGCAGATCCCCCAAGCCAGCGATTTAACATATCTCGGCGTCCACCTAGACAGACGCCTAACCTGACGAAGACACATTAATCTCAGACTTAAAGATAGCAGCCTACACAGCTTTGGGGGTACGCGAGCAACAGCAACGTTTTACATCCTACAGCGCTATAAATAAAGTTAAAGAACATTCTATTACCTGTAAAATGAGTCAAAGATGACCGAAAGCAGTTTATCAGAACTCAAAATAAAAAATAAAAAAGAGCCAAAAAGGTTTTTAGCACTTTAAAAAAAAATTGAAAAATACAAAAAATGAGGAAGAGGTCGATTTTATTTTGTAAACTCGTGTTATTGGCGTTAGCCAACCTGCCAGGTCGAAGCGTAGGATAAAATGCTACGCTTTGATATCGGAATGGCATTCCACTTAATGCCCAGTGTGTGGGTAACGCTGGAGTTAGACACATTGATGAAATTGTCATCGAATAATTGTTCTCGAGGGATTTCGTTTAGCAAAGCGAAGTGATTTGCTGTATTTTTTCAGAGTAGAAAACCAGCAGGGTGTAGTGTCATTCCAATTTCAGATAAGGCTTTCATGGCACCATTGGGTTTCATGGTCGTCGAAAAGTATATTATCTAGTTAAGTTTTTTGACGCTAATAGGAACTCGGAGTCTTAGCTTTGTATTATAAAAAATATTGATTTTTCCGCACAATTTCGAATGGCTGTTTCTCTGTCAAGTGATTAAGATTGATATATTCTGTCAATACGTTATTATATTGCGATTTAAGAGACTCATTTTTAGCTAGAGTAATGTCCATGTGATGATATTGAGACAGAGCAATGACTAAAGTAGACCAAGAGTTGTGAGTTGGGAAACTCGGATTTAAAAGGGAGACGGACCATATTGCGTCTATCGGGTGAATAATTTTTTGAATATTTGGTCCGAATAAGAAGTTTGTTTTGGGAATGAGTTCGAATGCACTCCAGATAGATTTTAGGGTTAATATCACTTCCAATTATTAGCAGCGGTTGAGAAGTAGGGGTCAGCTTAGTCGAGATTGATGAGACAGCTAACTGCGGTTCGGGGAGCACTTATAGCTGGAACCAGACTTGTCAGCTTTTCGAGTACAATCGCATCTACTGGAATTTCTTTAGATCTGAGGTTGTCTGTGAGTACCAGATGGAATATTTTAGAGGAAGAGTTAACATAGTTTTCTCCCAGGGTTTTATAGTGTTTAAATCTGCGTTGTGACTTTTCTGTTATAAAGGTTCGGAGGCAGAACAGTTCTCCTTTATGAAGTACACGGACAAACGCCGTTGTGAGAAAAGCATTCCGGTTTTGAGTGAAATGATGTGCTAACACATTAGATGGTTGAGCCAATTCTGACTTTTGTCTCGGTTTCGGAGGAAAATTCAATAAAGAGTAGTGGTTTTTGTAGCAAGTATTGCAACTTTTCCAACTATTACATTCCTTTGCAGTGTGACTATATGGCAGACTTCGCAACATTATCGTAGGGGTGTGATTCTTACAATATTTACATGGATCATAGTGGCACCACTATTTTTTTTTGATGGCTTGAGGAACGGTAAAAAAAGGCGTATAGAAAAAATATTAGATACTACAAATACTAAAAAATCGTTCATTTGCTGCCAGACAGGGTTAGGAAAATAACACACAATGTAAAAAACTTGTGTTATTAACATGTTAAATGTCAAAGCGTTAAGTTAAAAAAAAAATATTGTTTTAGTTAAATAACACAAAAAGTTCATTTGTTTTATTTACACGACGTGTTATTAACACGATATGTTATTAACACGACGTGTTATTAACACGACGTGTTATTAGCACGACGTGCTTTTTACAAAACGTGTTTTTAACACAATGCGTTTCTGATATTTGTCAGAATTATATGTCGAAATGAAAAATGCCCGGTTTTCTAGATTATAAGCACTTATAGATGATTTGAAATGGCTAAAACTAACAAATAAGATATCATGGCCCATATTGGTTTTTCATTTTCCCTTCGACTCGTCAGTAAAATGTAATTTTCATTTGTGTTAAAAACATAGTGAGTAAAAAACACGTCGTCTTCATAATACGTTGTGTAAGAAATTGAGGTGGAGGAATATCGATTTTTGGGAACATCAATGTTTTCAATGTTTGTGTCAAAAACATCGCTGTTTTTTTAAGAATAAACGAAAGAACATTTAAACATAGGCAATTTTGAATTTACCCTTTAGCTGTATGTCCAAATTTTTATTTATTTTTTTTTTTTTTTTATTAAACGGTTTTTAATTATTGAATCTTCTCTCTTAGAGACTAACGACAAGTTTGCAAATCTTAATCTATTTTATATATTTTAATTAATTACAAATTAATTATTTAGAATAACGATTTTTCAGTTATGCATCACTTGAGACTCGTTTGAGTTATTTTAATATTTGGTATGCAACTTTGTGGGATATCTTAATATCTTTCAGATAAATATTTTTAAAAATTTTTAAATTTAAAATTAGGTATTTTTTAGGGGAATTTTAAATTAAAAAAATTCTGTACGCCGGAATACACGCGATTTCCGAAAAAAATAATTATCCTTATTTTGCTTCATCAATTCTTCACGAAGTGGTAAAATAAAATTTTTGTATTTGCAAAGTCCTACTAGTAAAGACAACGATTTTAGTTTAGCAACTTTGCATCAAGCAACAACAGCGCAACGTGTAAGAAAGGGAGAGCACTATACCTGCTCTCCCGTGCTCGTATTGCTGTTCTCTTCTTACACGTTGCGCTGTTGTTGCTTTAAAAAAGTGCCACGCCCCCTCTAACGCCCACAATCGCTTATATACGATTTTAAAAATTTAAATATTTCGGAAAAGTAAAAATTCAGTTTTATTGTGCTTATCAATACCTATCGAAATGTAGAAGAAATTTTTCAAATCGGACCATTCATTAAAAAGTTATGCGTGATCAAAGTTTCTATCTCCATCTCCCTTGCACTCCCTTTACCTGAGTAACGGGTATCTGATAGTCAGGGCACCCGACTATAACGTTCTCTCTTGTTTAAATTTAAAATTCCCTTAAAAAATACTTCATTTTTAATTTAAAAATTCTTAAACATATTTATCTGAAAGATATTAAGATATCCCACAAAGTTGCATACCAAATATTAAAATAACTCAAACGAGTCTCAAGTAATGCATAATCGTAAAATCGGAGCTAATTAAAAAAAAATTTTTTTTTAAATAAACGGTAAGAGTTTAAAAAAAAAAAAACAAAAACCCATCCTTATATTTCATTCCTCTATCGAAAAAAAAAGTTTCGATTGATTCCACGTTTCACGTGGAATAAGCCCTAACTATTGTTGCTGGGTGGGGAGGTCTCTTCGCCGGAGTCGTGTATAGCTTGTGGTCCAGATTAGAGACCGCGCAAGGTCATTAGGATGGGCCTGGAGCTTGAGATTATACTTTGCTTTCGCTTTGTCGAGTTCGTCTTTAACAAAGCCTACGTTTAGATCTTTATGAATATTTTCATTCCGTATATACCACGGTGCTTCTTATTGAGCTGGCAAATCTTATAATATAAACCCCCGTGCGTGTGTTCACATGAAGAGTTTATTTGCAACTAACTTAAAAGGAGAATACAATTATCATACATTGATGTTGCTCCATCTTCGTAAGAGCGCGACATTTATAGTACATGCCAGCATTGCCAGACTTCTACAAACGCAATTATTTTCTACACCCTTCCTCAATGCTTGCATGCTTACAAAAATGAAAATCTAATTTAAATGTAACATCTCTGTAAATTCTACATGTTTCTTCTTTGGGAGATTTTTTGTCAAAATATCAGCAATCATTTCATTAGTACATTTATACTTTAACAAAACCTGACCTTCCTTGACAACTTGTCTTACAAAATGATAGCGTATATCAATATGTTTTGTTCTGGAATGATGAACTGGATTCTTGGCCAGAGCTTGGGAACTCAAATTGTCGCCGTAAAGAATGATTGGAGTCTTCTCGTCTCCGCAACCAATTTCGTTTATAAGTCGGCGCATCAGAATAGCCTCCTTGCAAGCTGATGATAGCGCCATATACTCCGCTTCGGTACTGCTGAGGGCGACACTACGCTGCTTTTCAGATCGCCAAGAAATTGGACCTCCAGCTAGGAAGTTGATGTACCCGGTATATGACTTCCTGTCGACTTTGTCACCGGCCCAATCCGCGTCTACGTATCCAAGAAAAGGTTGACCACACTATCTGTAGTGTAGCTTCATGTCCACTGTTGATGCCAGATATTTTAGTACATGCATGATACCGGCCAGATGTTCGGTATGTGGGTCCTGATTCCGTTGAGCCAGTTTGGAAACGGAATGCAAAATGTCCGGCCTGGTTGTAAGTGCAAGCCACATTAGCTCGCCAACAGCTGACTGGTATAGAGTTGGATCAACCTTTTTGCACTGATTGCTAGTGCACGCTACCTGGAATCCTGCATCCAGTGGTGTGGCCGCCTGTCTGCAATCCTCAATGCCGTGTGCATGCAGCAGATCCCTTATGTACTGCGAATGGCCCAGGGAAATTGGTCCTAGCTCTCCTTCACGCTCTATCTCCATGCCCAGGAAAAGGTTTAGTGAGCCTTTGTCCACGCATTCGAAAGACTTCGAGATGCACGATTTGATTCTGACCAGATCCTCTTTTGACTGACAGGCTACCAGAATGTCATCGACATATACGAGAATTAGAGGTTTCCATTTCCAGTCTGCTTGTAAAGACATGGTTCGTTCTCGCAAGCGATGAAGCCGAGCTTAACCAGGGTACTGTCAAGCATGGAATTCCATTCCCTTCCTGACTGCTTTAATCCGTATATCGCCTTCTTGAGAAGCAAACTTTTCCCAGGACGACTCTGATTGATGTACCCCTCCGGTTGCTTCATGTATACCGTCTCACTAAGATCGCTGTTTAAATACGCTGTACATACGTCCATCTGATGCAGCTCTGCTGCTAAGGCCAATATAAAACGCACGCTCTCTAGCCTGCAAGCTGGAGAGAAAGTTTCTTGATAGTTAACGCCGTACTGCTGGGAGCATCCTTTTGCAACCAGACGTGCCTTGAAGCGTTCTATTTGGCCATCCTTGTCGCGCCTAACGTTGAATACCCATTTGCATCCGATCGCACGCTGATTTCTTGGTAAATCTGCCATCTGCCAGGTTTGGTTTGCGAGAAGAGAATCATATTCCCTTTGCATAGCAACGCGCCATTCGGATGCATACGGACTGCTCATAGCCTCTTTAAATGTTGCTGGTATCGGGACATCTTCTGACACTAAGGCACCTAGGATGTTGTACTGCTTTTTGGGACGACCAGGCTTGCCAGTCCGGATAAGCTTCGGCCGACCAGGCCCTACACGTCTCTCATTTTGGTCATCTTCCTTGTCCTTTTCGTCCTTGTCCTTTTCGTCCTTGTCCTTTTCGTCCTTGTCCTTTTCGTCCTTGTCCTTTTCGTCAGATTCTGATGCACTCTCGAACTGATCGGAACTTTCACTAGAGCTGTCATCTCCACCAGTTTCGCTTGAATCGTGACCAATCCTATCACTCTCCGGGAAAAGATCGAAAGCAGCTTTATTGTCGTCTCCTGCATCATGATTCTCATCAAATAGGACATCTCTTTTTTCGACTACTAGTCGCGTAGTTGAATCGTACAGGCGATAACCTTTGGCCGCCACCGAGTATCCAACCATTATATATTCTTTGCCTTTTGGTTGAAACTTGCTTCCCTTTCGTGGACCCTTGTCCAGAGCAACTGCAATAGAACCAAATACCTTTAGATGGTTTATACAAGGTTTCTTACCAGTCCACGCTTCTATTGGGGTCATGCAATTTACTGCGCTGGTTGGAGAACGATTCCGAAGGTAAACAGCAGTGTTAACAGCCTCAGCCCATAAGGATTCGCATAATCCCGACTGCGCGAGTAGGCATCTAGACATTTCCACTAATGTCCTATTAGCCCTCTCAGCAACTCCATTCTGCTGTGGTGTGTAAGCTACAGTAAGCTGTCTAGCGATACCATGATGACGAAGAAGGTCATCGAACTCCTTGTTGACGAATTCTCCTCCGTTGTCCGTGCGAAGACATTTCAGCTTTCTATCCGTCTGCCGTTCAACCAGATTCTTAAACTCCATGAACTTTGATAGCACTTCGTCCTTCTTCCGCAAGAAATACACAAAAATCCTCCTGGATTTGTCATCGATGAATGTCAGAAAGTACTTCGATCCCGCCAGCGATTGTGGGGGAAACGGGCCACATACATCTGCATGTATCAGTTCTAAAAGCTCATTGGCTCTGTTGGCGGTAGCTGCTGGAAACGGTAGTTGGTGGATTTAGCTGAGCATGCAAGTCCTACACTTGAAATCCTGTGGAAGAATCATATTTTCCACACCACGCACCATACCTTTGGAAACAATTTCCCTCAGACTAGAAAAATTGAGGTGACCATATCTCTTGTGCAATAAAACGCCGTCAATTACAGTGGCGGAAAAACATTTGCTCTTTGTGCTTTGAAACAAGTATAAATTGCCAATTCTGTTGGCACTGACAATGCATTCGCCGTCTTGCATGACCATTGCGTTTTGCAGACCGAATTTCACCGTGCACCTGTTTTTCACCGCACTGCTTACTGACATAAAATTGCCATGCATTTTTGGAACATTAATGTACACAGCTCTGTCTGCAACTTTACATCACCTTTTCCTTCAGCTTCAAGGAAACCAGCATTGGCAAGCCCGATCATCTCTGTGTGTTTTTCGAATTTAGTGAAAAGCTCTTTTTCACAACACATATGGCTTGTTGACCCACTGTCCAAACACCACATCGAGTTTTGGAAATTGCCAGCGTCCAACGCATTTAGCAAGCTGCACTGTCGGTTCGATCCACTGTTATTCGACGTGCGAATATGGTTGTCTCTCTCCACCACTCGCGGACACTGGGACTTTATATGTCCACGCTCGCCACACTTGAAACAGACGATATTATTCCTTTTCTTCTGCTCATTCGTCTTCGAATACGAATTTTGTTTCTGTGTTGCGACAAACGCCTTGGTATTGTCGTCCTGCTCATTTGCGATTCCCCTTCGTTCGCCTTCTTCTTTGAGCTCAATGCAGAGAGTTTCAAACGAGGGCAATTCATCTCTGGTCTCGATAGCCACCACGAAATTTTCGAATTGTTCTGGAAGGCTCGACAGTAGAACAACTGTGCGTAGCTCCTCGTTTAGATCGATTCCAACTGAGGTTAGACCATCCAAAACTTCCAGAAATTCGTTAATATAACTGGATATATTTTGGCCATGTCCCATTCGCTTTCCAAGCAACTTCTTGTACAACTGTACCTTCCGTACCGGACCACGAGGCTGATGCACTTCTTTTAGCTTTCCCCATGCTTCTAGCGAACTTTGACAATTTTTTATGTAGGCCAACTGCGATTTTTTTTATACTTAATGTAATTGTCGCCAAAGCCTTTTGGTCTTGAGCACTCCAATCGACGCCTTCAGGTGCATTTGTAGCAGTCAAATCTCCGGACGTTACACTCCACAATCCAGAATGCACCAACACAGATCGCATCTGTATGCTCCACGAATCATAGTTATTGTCTTCTAACTTATCTATTTGATATAGACCAGTCATATTTGTCTTTTGAGTTACACAAAGTTCTTAACTTTCAAACACACTTCCGATTTAACCGTGCCTGGGCCCATAACCTATTGAGCTGGCAAATCTTATAATATAAACCGCCGTGCGTGTGTTCACATGAAGAGTTTATTTGCAACTAACTTAAAAGGAGAATACAATTATCATACATTGATGTTGCTCCATCTTCGTAAGAGCGCGACATTTATAGTACATGCCAGCATTGCCAGACTTCTACAAACGCAATTATTTTCTACACTTCTGTTATAGTTCTCAATATCTTTGATTGAGCTCTCTGGATTATTTCTAAGTTGCTGGCACATGCGTTTCCCCGTAGCTTTGGAGCCATATGTCCAAATTGGGTTTAGGACTGCATTATACAAAAGTATTTTGTACTCTAATTTTAGTGGCGAGCGGGCGTTAATTAGCCAATGTAGATTGCTGGCTTTAAATTTTAAATGATTTCTCTTAGCTTCGATATGTTTACACCAAGTGAGTCGTCTATCCAGGTGGACTCCTAGATATGTTACTTCAGTTGTTTGTGTCATAATAACGTTGTTCAGGGATAGTGGAGGGCAGGTTTGCCTGTTTAGGGTAAAAGTAACATGTTTACATTTTTGTTCGTTAACGTTTATGCGCCAGTCTGCTAGCCATTGTTCTAGAAGGACGAGGTGATCTACTAGGTGTTGCGTTGCTCTAAGAGGACATTTAGACCGACTTAGGATGGCAGTATCATCGCCAAAAGTTGAGGTTGTTGTAAGAGTGGATGTCGGGAGGTCGGCTGTATAAATAATATACAATGTCGGCCCAAGCACACTTCCTTGGTGTACTCCAGCTTTTATTGGATGATAATGAGAGAGGAAATCTTTGCATCGCACTGCAAAGCTTCTTTTCTGTAGGTAGGACTCCAAAATTGTATGGGTGCTTTGTGGAAGTATTAATCTGATTTTATGAATTAAGCCGTCCAGCCACACGCGGTCGAAGGCCTGTGCGAAATCCAGAAAGACAGCGGAGCAATATTCTCGCCTTTCAAATGCATTTCGAGTCTCGGAGGTTATCCGGTTCACTTGTTCAATAGTTCCGTGTTTTTCACGAAATCCGAATTGGTGCATTGGTATTGCATTGTGGGCTTGTAAGTATTGCTTGATGCGACTGAGGAGCAGCTTTTCAAATATCTTTGATAGGCACGGCAGAAGGCTGATTGGCCTACATGACGATGGCTGGGACTTGTCCTTTCCGGCTTTATGGATCATTATGATGACAGACTTACTCCATTGTTGAGGATAATATCCAGAATTCATCATGCTGTTAAATATTATGGTTACAAGATGTATTGCACAGTTTGGCAGTTCTATAATCATTTTTGGGGTGATGATATCGTGACCCGGCGCTTTCTTTTTGTCTTGTGACTGTATGATTCTTGTAACTTCTTCTGGATGGAATATAATTTGCGGGCTAGCTTCAGGATTGGAGATTATTGGCAGCACAAAGCTATTCGTTGCTGGAAGTGGTTTGAAGACATTTTCTAAATGGAGGGCAAATGTATTCGCCCTCTCTTCGTTGCTGCGGGCCCAAGTTCCTGTTTGCGTATGTAGGGGTGATTCACTTTCTATTGGTGGACAAATGCCTGACTTAGCTTTCCACAGTGGATATCGTTTGCTATTTGGTGAGAGTTGCTTCATAAAGTAGAGTTCATCTCTATTTTTCTCAGCTTCTAATGCTTTG
Source organism: Drosophila lutescens (assembly GCA_037075285.1). Classification (NCBI taxonomy): domain Eukaryota; kingdom Metazoa; phylum Arthropoda; class Insecta; order Diptera; family Drosophilidae; genus Drosophila; species Drosophila lutescens. The sequence goes on along the minus strand of JBAMCF010000965.1, from coordinate 3,785 downwards.
CGGAGTATGCAGTTGGCTATTTTTAGGCGCTCCTTGGAGGCTGGGGATCTATGGGCTTGCCACTCTCGACGAAGCCTTCTCTTATTGTATAGCAGTTCTTCGATGTGCCTAGAAGCACGTCTGCTGTTAAATGGTTTATTAGATGTTATAGGTTGCGTGGAATGTTGTGCAGCCAGTGTAATAACATTCACTAACGCTTCAAATGAATTGTCGAGGTCTTCTTCACAGGAAATGTTTGGGCAGTCATTAATATGGGTATTTACATACTTTCTGTATTTGAGCCAGTCTGTTTTACCAGTAGTTAGAGAATGTGGGCGTTCTGTAACCTGAGGATGGTCGTAGAGGTGAATCAAGATGGGCGAATGATCTGATGATAGATCTGATAAGTGCTCCACACGAACATGAGCCTGCGGCACTCTTCTTGTGATAGCGAAATCAATCAGGTCAGGTTTCTTATTTGGATCTGTTGGCCAATATGTAGGCTTACCCGGAGAAATAAAGTCAAGCTTGTTTCGTGGAGTTATTATCGCGTTGTAAAGTTGTTTTCCCTTGGGGTTGGTGAGTCGAGATCCCCAGTGGGTGTGCTTTGCATTGTAGTCACCAGCTGCTATAAAGCGGTCACCCAATACATCGAAGAAGTTTAGGAATTCTGCTTCGGTAATAGCGAAGCGCGGTGGGCAGTATATAGAGGCTAGGTTTAGGTAGCCGCTTTGGGTTTCGAGGTGTACTGCTGTTGCTTGGATATAAGTCGTAGCGAATGATGGCATCTCGTAATGCCTAATGCGATTCTGTATCAGAATTCCAGTACCTCCATGAGCCTTCCCATCAGGATGATTTGTCGAATAAAATGTATAGCCAGTAAGATGAAAATAGTTTTTATTTGTTAAGTGAGTCTCTGATATGAGCATGGCGTCAATGTCATATTGATCAAGGAACTGCTTAAGCTCGTATTTGTGCTGCGAAATGCCATTCGCATTCCAGAAAGATATTTTAAGAGTAATCATCTAAGATTTTTGTTTGACTAGAAGCTCCAGGAGGAGATTTTGAGTGCGCACAAGCTCCTCCAGCGTTTGCTGCATTGCTCCCATTGTTTTTGTTATAGTTGCCAGCATTAATTGTATACCACTAGGTAATTGGGATTTGTTTACGCAGATACTTTTCGAAGTATGGTTCGATGCCTGTTGCTCCAACAATCCTGGAGTGGTTTGTTTAAATGTAGGTGTTGGAACTGAAGCGTAAGACCCGTTGTTGTAGCTCAGCGCCTGAGCAAAAGAGACTCCCGGTGTCGTTGTTGATGGTATGTATGGAAGATTTTGGCGGATGGCTGGGTTTCTAGCTGCAGTTATTTTTTGGGTTAGTTGGCCGTGTGGTTTCCCCCACAGTTGCTACATATTTTGGCAGATTGGTTCTCCTTATTTAGAGGACAGTCCATAGTTAAATGTGCATCCCGGCAGAGAACGCAGACTGCGCGAAGTTTGCAGTATTTTCTCGTATGATCATATTCTTGACAATTCGTACATTGGACGGGTCCATTCCGTATATGGGGTTCCTCAACCGTGATTCTGCGGTGCAAAAGATATTGAAGCTTGTAGATTGGGTGAACTTCATTTTTATTTAAAGGCATATTTTCAGGCGTCAGTTCTATCTTAAACATTGGCTGGGGAATTTTGTTTCTGTTTATTATGTTTATAGCCGTTTTGGCATTAAAACCCTTTTATTTAAGCCCATCTATTATTTCAATGGTTGGAACTGTTGATTCAATTCCTTTGATAACTACTTGTAGGCCTTTGCTACTTTTGAGTTGGTAGGTATAGTAATTGGTTTTTCCCTCATCTAAGTGTTTGGCCACTGATCGATAATCTTGTTCGTCGTTTACCTGAATTTTGGTTTCATTTATGTTACCTCTTTTTATAGAAGTGACATAGAACTTGTTAGCTCCAATTAGGTCAGTTATTTTTTTGACTAGCTCAGCACAATTTCCGTGAAGAACATATATGGGTGGTGGCCTTGGTTTCTTAGCCGTGGTTGTTTGAGTGGCAGCATTATCTTCGTTTGTGTCACTAAGAATCGAAAATCTGTTATTGGTCAGCGGATTTGTCGGGACAGTGATAGTATTTGATTTTGATACTTTTGAGGCGTTGGTTTTTATAGAAGATTGCGGGCTTAATTTTCTTTTTATTTGCACATAGCGATCGATTCCAGTTTGTATTAACGTTCCGTTAGCATTTTTATGAGCCTGAAAGCTGTCAACCCACTGACAATGCCGCACTGAACTTGAAGTAGATGTAGTTGTTGTTGTGTTGGTGGTGTGATAGTGTCGAAATCACCGAGTGGTAAATATACGGGCATTGTGCTGAGCTGTGACCTATACTGTAGGTCGTGGGCGACGAAGAGACGAAGCATTGGGCACTCCACTGCTCATTGGTGCTGTGCCGCTTTTGCACACTGTAGCAATGCAGGGAAGAGCGAGCGCGCCCTTCTCTCTGTGTTCACACACAATGTTGTCGTGGGAACACCATCAGCTCATCGCAAAGCAAGCGTCGTTCTGATTCTGATTGACAGAAACGACGCTCGTCTTGTTGTTGTTGCCAGTAATACACATAATAATAATAATAACATAGTAATACTATTTTAATTATATTTCAGAGCTTGCACTCTGACACGTTGGCTTTTAATTTATAATTTGTAGTTTATATTAGTAATTTATCACACTAATCTTAAAATTTTCATGGGCAACACGAGCACTTATACCCATGCCTACCCAGAGCGTCTTTTCGCGAATTAAGTTCGGTTATTTTCACTATATTTTATAATCATTCGGCGGAGCGATACAAAAATACGTCTGATGTCGTTGACAGTCAAATAATGCCAAATAATTTTCGTGTTTATACCCTTGTTTAAAATTCAAATCACATTGAAAATATTAAAAAAAAAACGAAATATTAAAATCAATTGATTCTCTTACCCATACTTACACGTGCCTCATATTGTTTAAGCAAATGGAAATGTTTAAACAATTTAATTCACGGCATCTCCTTCCACCTGCCTTCCTTATCTAAACTAATATAAAATTGGACCTCTAAAAAAAATCACATGAATTACTAAAATAATTAGGAGCCGCGAGTTATTCTTCTTTTGCCATTTCTCTTTTATAAATGTTGTTAAAATGTTTTAAAAATGTTATGTTCATAATCTTATGGCATACCCGCAAATAACTGCATTTAAATTTTTTGGAAATTCAGCCTCCTTAACCAAGTCCCCAATATTTCCAAATTTTGCTTTGCCAATATGACGTCACGACCTCCACATATGTATGTATGTTCTGCTGGCGCACCTTGCATTCAGTCGTAAATGTATGTATGTAATTATGTCCTTCTGTCGCAATTTAAGTGTGACCGTGCAAGGGGAAAATTGAAATACCACAGTCATAACACATTTAAAATGCGCGGTTAAAAAATGGAGTATATCGCAAATCTTTTCTTTTGCGCCTTTTTTTAGGTAAACGTTAAATTTAAAAATATCGGTCGACTTACAGAAATCCCATTAGGCTGAATTTTACAGTCGAAATTTTCCTTAAAATTGCTTTTAATTTTAAAATCCAAAAACCCTTCCAGCAAACTATTTATAAGTTTTCAAACGTTGAGATATTGACAAATTGTTGATTTGTAAAAAACATTATTTCGCTCCGCTGCACACACACATGGACGAAATATATATAAGCCACAAAATTAGTATTTTATAAGCACAATCCCTAGATATGTGCGTGTGTGTGCATTGCAGCTGAC
>JBAMCF010000964.1:0-12856 GCA_037075285.1 Drosophila lutescens | reverse complement strand
TTTACTCAAATTAAGTACATTTTCTATTTATTTAGTACATTTTTCCTCAAAATGAGTACAAACTGTACTCATTTTTGGAAATTACTTGGATAGTATTTTAAATATGAGTATTGCCATTTCTCAAATTGAGTACTGAAAAATTATGGAATTGAGAAAAAAATTCTCAATCCGGAGAACTTCCTTTCCTACTTACACACATTATTTTAAGGGCTATGCTATACAGTATATGTTAATTGTTTCATAATTATGTGAATAATCAACTGTTCTAAATAAAACAAACTTTTTGTTCGATCGAAGTCGCCTTCTCCGTCACTCGAACCCCCGACACTTGTGTTCGTGCACGCGCGCACTAACCGGCTGAGCCAAACAAGCCCCACATTCAGCAATGTCCAAAGCACGTATAAGACTTAAATTGTAATGCTTACAATCAATTGGATTTTAAACATTAAATGGAATTGGGCTGATTATACCATAATATAATTATTAAAAAAAAACGCAGAGTACAAACTGTACTCATTTTTGGAAATTACTTGGATAGTATTTTAAATATGAGTATTGCCATTTCTCAAATTGAGTACTGAAAAATTATGGAATTGAGAAAAAAATTCTCAATCCGGAGAACTTCCTTTCTTACTTACACACATTATTTTAAGGGCTATGCTCTATACAGTATATGTTAAATGTTTCATAATTATGTGAATAATCAACTGTTCTAAATAAAACAAACTTTTTGTTCGATCGAAGTCGCCTTCTCCGTCACTCGAACCCCCGACACTTGTGTTCGTGCACGCGCGCACTAACCGGCTGAGCCAAACAAGCCCCACATTCAGCAATGTCCAAAGCACGTATAAGATTTAAATTGTAATGCTTACAATCAATTGGATTTTAAACATTAAATGGAATTGGGCTGATTATACCATAATACAATTATTTAAAATAAAAAAAAACGCAGAATAACAAAAACAAAAAAATATATGTGTCTACCGGCATGGGGATTGAACTCACGACCCGGACGACATTAGCTATCAAATATTTGATGGCAAGAGTCATTTACTCCCTAGGCCAGCCTTTTAGAAGGTTCCTGTGAGTAATGTTATTAAATATTTAAGTAATTATACCCGTTACTCGTAGAGTAAAAGGGTATATTGTATTCGTGCAAAAGTATGTAACAGGGAGAAGGAAGCGTTTCCGACCCCATAAAGTATATATATTCTTGATCAGGATCACTAGCCGAATCGATCTAGCCATGTCCGTCTGTCCGTCTGTCTGTCCGTCTGTCTGTCTGTCTGTCTGTCTGTCCGTCTGTCTGTCTGTATGAACGCTGAGATCTCGGAAACTATAAAAGCTAGAAGGTTGAGATTTCACACACATATTCTTGGGCTTCCTACGCAGCGCAAGTTTGTTTCATCGAGGTGCCACGCCCCCCTAACGCCCACAATCGCCATAAACGATTTTCAAATGTGTCTGGAGGCCACATCTTTTAAGATTTTAAAAATATATAAACGCCATTTTATAGTGTTTATTAATACCTATCGAAATGTAGAAGACATTTTTCAAATCGGACCATTCATTAAAAAGTTATACGCAATCAAAATTGTTTATATATCTATCTCCCTCGCACTCCCTTTAGCCCCAATAGATAGTCGGGACACCAACCCGAGTACAGCGTTCGCACTCCCTTTAGCTGAGTGACGGGTATTAGATAGTCGGGACACCAACCCGACTATAGCGTTCTCTCTTGTTTTTACTTAAATTGAGTATTTTTGTACTCTATAATTTTTCATGAACACAAATACTAACTTTGAGTGCAAAATACTAACTATCAGTACAAATTTGTCAACATTTTTATACCCGTTACTCGTAGAGTAAAAGGGTATATTGTATTCGTGCAAAAGTATGTAACAGGGAGAAGGAAGCGTTTCCGACCCCATAAAGTATATATATTCTTGATCAGGATCACTAGCCGAGTCGATCTAGCCATGTCCGTCTGTCCGTCTGTCTGTCCGTCTGTCTGTCTGTCTGTCTGTCTGTCTGTCCGTCTGTCCGTCTGTCCGTCTGTCTGTCTGTATGAACGCTGAGATCTCGGAAACTATAAAAGCTAGAAGGTTGAGATTTCACACACATATTCTTGGGCTTCCTACGCAGCGCAAGTTTGTTTCATCGAGGTGCCACGCCCCCCCTAACGCCCACAATCGCCATAAACGATTTTCAAATGTGTCTGGAGGCCACATCTTTTAAGATTTTAAAAATATATAAACGCCATTTTATAGTGTTTATTAATACCTATCGAAATGTAGAAGACATTTTTCAAATCGGACCATTCATTAAAAAGTTATACGCAATCAAAATTGTTTATATATCTATCTCCCTCGCACTCCCTTTAGCCCCAATAGATAGTCGGGACACCAACCCGAGTACAGCGTTCGCACTCCCTTTAGCTGAGTGACGGGTATTAGATAGTCGGGACACCAACCCGACTATAGCGTTCTCTCTTGTTTTTACTCAAATTAAGTACATTTTCTATTTATTTAGTACATTTTTCCTCAAAATGAGTACAAACTGTACTCATTTTTGGAAATTACTTGGATAGTATTTTAAAAATAAGTATTGCCATTTCTCAAATTGAGTACTGAAAAATTATGGAATTGAGAAAAAAATTCTCAATCCGGAGAACTTCCTTTCCTACTTACACACATTATTTTAAGGGCTATGCTATACAGTATATGTTAATTGTTTCATAATTATGTGAATAATCAACTGTTCTAAATAAAACAAACTTTTTGTTCGATCGAAGTCGCCTTCTCCGTCACTCGAACCCCCGACACTTGTGTTCGTGCACGCGCGCACTAACCGGCTGAGCCAAACAAGCCCCACATTCAGCAATGTCCAAAGCACGTATAAGACTTAAATTGTAATGCTTACAATCAATTGGATTTTAAACATTAAATGGAATTGGGCTGATTATACCATAATATAATTATTAAAAAAAAACGCAGAGTACAAACTGTACTCATTTTTGGAAATTACTTGGATAGTATTTTAAATATGAGTATTGCCATTTCTCCAATTGAGTACTGAAAAATTATGGAATTGAGAAAAAAATTCTCAATCCGGAGAACTTCCTTTCCTACTTACACACATTATTTTAAGGGCTATGCTATACAGAGTACTCATTCCTATGGCACACGAGCACAATTGTTTTTGTAATAGCACTAAGCATGCGACAGTGCACTTGCCATGCTGCCTATGGACACCCCGAGTCCTCTTTGTGTCGCTGTCCGTAATAGATAAGAGCGAGGCAAGCCAACAACAAATTCCATTGAACTTTTTTTCGTCCTCAACTCACAATGTAAAGTGTTGTTGTCTTGTTCTCGGCTCTACACTGACGCTTTTTTTTGCTGCGTTTTTGATAGAATTTGATTTAAGTTTGATTTTAGTTTGTGATTACTTTGAAATAAATTTTAGATGTGAAAGTCAGTGGTTAATTTGCCACAAAGTTTTGTTCGCTGGAAGAACTAATTTTGGCAAAAGGATTTTATAATTTCAAATTCCAAATTATAAAGACCTTTTAATAAATATAAATATTGATACTTTTCTAGATCAAATGTAAATTTTTAAGTGAAATAACAAATGAAGTAACCAAAATTATTATTTTTCAGAATTCAATTTTTTTTTCTCCCAGTGTTCATTTTGTAGAATAAAACGGCGTCGATACATGGTGCGTGTGTTGTGCACTGCCGTAAGGCCATTTGAGCACCCCTGCTATACAGTATATGTTAATTGTTTCATAATTATGTGAATAATCAACTGTTCTAAATAAAACAAACTTTTTGTTCGATCGAAGTCGCCTTCTCCGTCACTCGAACCCCCGACACTTGTGTTCGTGCACGCGCGCACTAACCGGCTGAGCCAAACAAGCCCCACATTCAGCAATGTCCAAAGCACGTATAAGACTTAAATTGTAATGCTTACAATCAATTGGATTTTAAACATTAACTTAAATTCTTGATAACTATCTGTCCGAAACTTAAAGACCAGAAAACTGTTGTAAAAGAAATTCTTTCTCGACTCCTTTAATTTATCTTATCGAAAAACAATTACAGAGTGTGTTAACGCATGAATCGAGTTGTAAGGGGCAAAAAATGGCGTGCTTTGATTATTTATCAGCTGTTGGGTTTGATTCAAACCAAGTCAGCTGTGATTTGGTTTCTTCTTCTTAGTGGCTTTGACAAATCAGCTGTCATTCTATCGAGCCGAAAAGGCTTAGCCGGGAGTCCGAGTCCCTGTCAAAGTTGCTCTCACATTGATGTCGATAATAGCCACAATGCTCTTAGCAGGGACTTTATCCGTTCGAGAAATGTTGGCCCGCACTCGAGAACGGCCCTAAATGGAATTGGGCTGATTATACCATAATATAATTATTAAAAAAAAACGCAGAGTACAAACTGTACTCATTTTTGGAAATTACTTGGATAGTATTTTAAATATGAGTATTGCCATTTCTCCAATTGAGTACTGAAAAATTATGGAATTGAGAAAAAAATTCTCAATCCGGAGAACTTCCTTTCCTACTTACACACATTATTTTAAGGGCTATGCTATACAGTATATGTTAATTGTTTCATAATTATGTGAATAATCAACTGTTCTAAATAAAACAAACTTTTTGTTCGATCGAAGTCGCCTTCTCCGTCACTCGAACCCCCGACACTTGTGTTCGTGCACGCGCGCACTAACCGGCTGAGCCAAACAAGCCCCACATTCAGCAATGTCCAAAGCACGTATAAGACTTAAATTGTAATGCTTACAATCAATTGGATTTTAAACATTAAATGGAATTGGGCTGATTATACCATAATATAATTATTAAAAAAAAACGCAGAGTACAAACTGTACTCATTTTTGGAAATTACTTGGATAGTATTTTAAATATGAGTATTGCCATTTCTCCAATTGAGTACTGAAAAATTATGGAATTGAGAAAAAAATTCTCAATCCGGAGAACTTCCTTTCCTACTTACACACATTATTTTAAGGGCTATGCTATACAGTATATGTTAATTGTTTCATAATTATGTGAATAATCAACTGTTCTAAATAAAACAAACTTTTTGTTCGATCGAAGTCGCCTTCTCCGTCACTCGAACCCCCGACACTTGTGTTCGTGCACGCGCGCACTAACCGGCTGAGCCAAACAAGCCCCACATTCAGCAATGTCCAAAGCACGTATAAGACTTAAATTGTAATGCTTACAATCAATTGGATTTTAAACATTAAATGGAATTGGGCTGATTATACCATAATATAATTATTAAAAAAAAACGCAGAGTACAAACTGTACTCATTTTTGGAAATTACTTGGATAGTATTTTAAATATGAGTATTGCCATTTCTCCAATTGAGTACTGAAAAATTATGGAATTGAGAAAAAAATTCTCAATCCGGAGAACTTCCTTTCCTACTTACACACATTATTTTAAGGGCTATGCTATACAGTATATGTTAATTGTTTCATAATTATGTGAATAATCAACTGTTCTAAATAAAACAAACTTTTTGTTCGATCGAAGTCGCCTTCTCCGTCACTCGAACCCCCGACACTTGTGTTCGTGCACGCGCGCACTAACCGGCTGAGCCAAACAAGCCCCACATTCAGCAATGTCCAAAGCACGTATAAGACTTAAATTGTAATGCTTACAATCAATTGGATTTTAAACATTAAATGGAATTGGGCTGATTATACCATAATATAATTATTTAAAAAAAAAAAAACGCAGAATAAAAAAAAAAAAAATATATGTGTCTACCGGCATGGGGATTGAACTCACGACCCGGACGACATTAGCTATCAAATATTTGATGGCAAGAGTCATTTACTCCCTAGGCCAGCCTTTTAGAAGGTTCCTGTGAGTAATGTTATTAAATATTTAAGTAATTTTTACTTAAATTGAGTATTTTTGTACTCTATAATTTTTCATGAACACAAATACTAACTTTGAGTGCAAAATACTAACTATCAGTACAAATTTGTCAACATTTTTTTTACTCAAATTAAGTACATTTTCTATTTATTTAGTACATTTTTCCTCAAAATGAGTACAAACTGTACTCATTTTTGGAAATTACTTGGATAGTATTTTAAAAATAAGTATTGCCATTTCTCAAATTGAGTACTGAAAAATGATGGAATTGAGAAAAAATTCTCAATCCGGAGAACTTCCTTTCTTACTTACACACATTATTTTAAGGGCTATGCTATACAGTATATGTTAATTGTTTCATAATTATGTGAATAATCAACTGTTCTAAATAAAACAAACTTTTTGTTCGACCGAAGTCGCCTTCTCCGTCACTCGAACCCCCGACACTTGTGTTCGTGCACGCGCGCACTAACCGGCTGAGCCAAACAAGCCCCACATTCAGCAATGTCCAAAGCACGTATAAGATTTAAATTGTAATGCTTACAATCAATTGGATTTTAAACATTAAATGGAATTGGGCTGATTATACCATAATATAATTATAAAAAAAAAAACGCAGAGTACAAACTGTACTCATTTTTGGAAATTACTTGGATAGTATTTTAAATATGAGTATTGCCATTTCTCAAATTGAGTACTGAAAAATTATGGAATTGAGAAAAAAATTCTCAATCCGGAGAACTCTTCCTTTCTTACTTACACACATTATTTTAATGGCTATGCTCTATACAGTATATGTTAAATGTTTCATAATTATGTGAATAATCAACTGTTCTAAATAAAACAAACTTTTTGTTCGACCGAAGTCGCCTTCTCCGTCACTCGAACCCCCGACACTTGTGTTCGTGCACGCGCGCACTAACCGGCTGAGCCAAACAAGCCCCACATTCAGCAATGTCCAAACCACGTATAAGATTTAAATTGTAATGCTTACAATCAATTGGATTTTAAACATTAAATGGAATTGGGCTGATTATACCATAATAAAATTATTTAAAATAAAAAAAAACGCAGAATAACAAAAACAAAAAAATATATGTGTCTACCGGCATGGGGATTGAACTCACGACCCGGACGACATTAGCTATCAAATATTTGATGGCAAGAGTCATTTACTCCCTAGGCCAGCCTTTTAGAAGGTTCCTGTGAGTAATGTTATTAAATATTTAAGTAATTTTTACTTTGTGAGGACGCTTAAGGCGCCCCACATTCCTAATTATTATTCCCAGCATCTCAGCCTTTGGAAAAGGCGTTATTATGTTCCTGCCATTGAAGGCCTTATGTTACTGTTAAGATCTCAAATATAGATATATAAGTTAAACCTAAGTTATTCTAGTTTCGAATAAGCGCGCGCGGGTTGGCCAGTGTTGATCAGCAGGGTCGGTCAGCTGGCCAGTCGGGGCGAATGCCAATAGTATCGATAAGTTATCGGAATCACCCGTTAAATGCAAACTTGCTGTTAAGAGCAACCCTGCGGGCTGTTAGGCGCAAGCGTGCTGTTAGGCGCAAAAGCATGTCGACATGGCACAGCGATCGGCCGAGATCGCTCTCTTTCTTTTCCGGCAGCCGAGCCGAACGGACCAGCGCGCACCAGCGGAAGGGACACGCGGACGGTACCATCAGGCAGTAGTAAGTTCAGAAAAGGGAAAAGCCCACACTGAGTGCGAAGGTTAGGAAAAATAAAAAGGAGTGAATAAAAGGAAGCTTAATTTGTGAAATGAAACCCCAAGCGAGTTAATTTGCGTCGGCCCCGTTTTCGTGTTGCGTTTCCGAGGCTTGCTCTTCGCAACGCGGACGACGAGGCTGTACGCGTGCGCCTTTTTACGTCGGTCGAGTTTTGTATTGCGTTTCCGAGGCTTGCTCTGCGCAATACGGACGCTTGTCGGACGGGAAAAGTTATTTGCGATCGCCCGTCCGCCTTTCCTGCGGTCCCGCGCGCCCACGCGTTTCCCTTGCCCACCCACACTTCGGCTCAGCCCAAAATTTTCGCGAGTTAATTTGCGTCGGCCCCGTTTTCGTGTTGCGTTTCCGAGGCTTTCTCTTCGCAACGCGGACGACGAGGCTGTACACGTGCACATTTCTCCGTCGGCCAAGTTTTTGTATTGCGTTTCCGAGGCTTACTCTACGCAATACGGACGCTTGTCAGACGAGGAAAAGCTATCCCCAGTCGCTCACGCACGCCCACGCGTTTTCCTTGCCCACCCACACTTCGGCCCAGCCAAAATTCTCGCGAGTTAATTTGCGTCGGCCCCGTTTTCGTGTTGCGTTTCCGAGGCTTTCTCTTCGCAACGCGGACGACGAGGCTGTACACGTGCGCCTTTCTCCGTCGGCCAAGTTTTGTATTGTGTTTCCGAGGCTTACTCTACGCAATACGGACGCTTCTCAGACGAGGAAAAGCTATCCCTGGTCGCTCACGCACGCCCATGTGCACCCACTCGCCCACAATCAAGCCCAGCTAAACCCCAGTGCTAAGTCGTGTCGGCGCAGTCTGGGGTTACGTGTCCAAGCGATCTCCCCTACGTAGATGCGGAGACACAGGCCGCGTGATCTCAAGAACAAAAGTCCAGGCGGCAACTCCCAGTCCCATTTCGTCTCCTGTACTTCTACATATTTAACTGTAGAGGACTCTGGCCGGACTGAAGCCTATCCCAGCCTACGAAAAGTCCTTACAGTTTGGCGCCCGAACAGGGACGATTCAGGACGACATAGGTATCCTGTAGGAGTTGGGTTGTCCGATATCAATCGCATGGCCTAAAGACCCATGCCCAGCCGTAGGATTTTTCTTGAGCACCCCTGACTTAAAAATCCGTACTGCCACTTCCGACGACGCCAATCTTCGCCGCACTCCCGCCGCCCGCCACGCATTCACGCGCACCAAGAGCGGGACAACTGTGCCGCTAACAGAGATCCCTCACGCCAGGAGCACCCCGAGGCCAGCATCGACGTCCGCCGAACGCCTCAGCAGCGCCATCCACAGCAGTCACCGCGACGAGGGAACAATCACCACGCTAACCGTGGACCACGGATCACCCACCGCCAGGAGGCTCGCCGCTGCGTCACCACCGATTACCGCAGCCAGTCGCTAGTCGGGAGACCCAGCCACACCCCCCATCATCCATCAGTCCCGTGACGCACGTGCATTAGGGACGTAACGCAGCGCAACTTCCACATCGGCATCCACGTGACGCTCACCCGGAGGCCCAACCGCAGCGGACACCCAGCCGCACAGTTTATCGGGTCGACCGATGAAAACGGACCTGGACAAGAAAGCGTCGGAGGACGCAGAACAGAAACCCGCTACGTCAGCCGCCGGAAGGATCGAGGGAGAGAGCTTTCCGGAATCCGACGACGAATCCACGAACCGAGTCATGGGGGTCAGATGGATTTCCTACCGGCGCAAGGACGAACTACAGGCCCTACTCAAGGAGTTCGGTCTAAACACACACGGCCAAGTGGACGAACTGCGATCTCGGCTCGCATCGTTCATCGGAGGGTCCAACCACAGCCCGGCGCTCCGGGAACGCTTCGCAGCATTGGAGGCCATATATCCGGAGGCCCCCACCCAAAAGGTGGTGACCAGCCGGTCCACCTCACCGATGCCCGGCGCAGGCGACACCCTTCTCTCCGTGCCACCCCCGGATCACCGTCACACGAGTCCAGGACGAGGAACCCAAGGCTCCAACCCCACGTCCCACTCGCCATCACGGCCCATGACAGCGGCCGCGTTCGCCGAGAAGCTTCGGGGATGGGGCGTCCTTTTCGACGGACAGGCCGACCCCCTGCACTTCATGGAGCGAGTGGAGGAAGGCGCTACAACCTACAGCGTTCAGAACTGCGACATCCCGAGGGCCATCGCTGGGTTGCTATCGGGCCGCGCCGAAGGCTGGTACCGAGCCTACCACATGCATGCCGTGCCCTGGGAAGCTTTCAAGCGGGACTTCCTAGAGTTTTTCCTCCCTCCACGGTACTACCAGCGCCTGGAGGATGCGATTAGGACCCGCCACCAACAAGGCGACGAGCCTTTCAAGTTCTACGTGGTAGAACTACGCCTGATGATGCAGAGGGCGAACTACTCGTTCGAGCAGGAGCTCGAACGGATCTACGAGAATCTGCTGCCGGAGTATCAACTCTTCATACGGCGCCATGAATTCTCCTCGCTGGAAGGGTTAACGCAGCTAGCCACCGCCTTCGAAATCGCACGGGACCGGGACCCAGTACGACACGCAGCACTAGTTCCACCCGCCAGTGGAAACGACACAACGAGGAACAGCCATCCGTCCGGTCCCCGACAACGGGATCTCGTGCTTCCAAGGATGACGTCCTTCAGCCCAACGAACCCAGCGATATCCAACCGGATGATCGCTCAGGAAGCCGAGCCACCTGTCGACGTAGCACGAGCCTGCAGCCGCTGCGGCGAAGTGGGACATTTCGTCCGAGAATGCCAGAACCCACCAGTTCTCTACTGTTGGGACTGCGGGAAACGTGGTACCCGTACCATCGATTGCTGCCGCCAGTCGGGAAACGCCCGGGGTCCTCGCACACGCAGGGAGCAGGCGGCGACCCACCCTGTGCTCCCCCAACACTAGATCCACCGCTCCGCTTGACGGGAGGACGGATCGTCGCCACAGTTACCATCGAGGGTCAACTCTTCTCAGCGACAATCGACACGGGGGCCTCCAGAAGCTTCGTCAGCGAAGCAGTCGCTAATCGACTCGATTCGGGGCGAAATATCAAGGAAACTCACACCCGAATATCTCTGGCGGACGGATCCCCGAAGGAAGTCACCAAGGCCTTGCACGCACGGGTGGTCCTGGACCAACAACAGGTCCGCATGACTCTGCTAGTCCTGCCAACAATATTGGACGAAGTGATCCTCGGGATTGACTTCCTATGCAGTATCCAAGCAACCCTAATCTGCGGTCAAGTTTGCCTGCAGCTAGCTCCACCCGCCACACGAAGGGCCGATCAAGGCCACGCTGTCCGAGCGACGCCTACGGCGGCGACCGCCCATCTTTCGGACACACCGACTCCTGCCCCGCGGACTCAAAAAGGCAACGAGGGAACCACACCGGGTCCCATACCCGCTCCAAGGCATAAAATCACGTCGACACTGGGACGAAATCCAGTCCCCGTTCCAGCAGGACACCCGCCACTATCGGCCATCCCCGACGCTACCACGCGAAAGGCCGATGTCACCGTTGAGGAAGGCAAGTACCGCCTACATCCACTACCGGATGCCGCCGTGGCCAAGCAGAGGAACCCCTTTCGGAAGCACCCCATGGGCCAGGACCGCCTAGCCATCACCACGATGGAAACGCTCCCCGACGACCCGGAAGTGCCACGACCTCTCCCGGAAAGCTCGCAAGGAATTGGGAAGTACCAACTACCTGCCCAACCGGATGCGGAGTACGCCCAGAGGCGGAACCCGTTCCGGAGTCACTGTCCTCACGAACACTTGGCCACAGTCGCGGAACCCCCGCAGCAAACACTAGTGCTGGAGGAACCTCTCGACGCAACAACCCTCCGGTTCCTTCAAGAGGAGCTTCGGCATTTCGACCATCTCCAAGGAACAACGGATATCGCCGAGCACACCATCACCCTTCGGGATGATAAACCGCTGAAACAGCGGTATTATCCCAAGAACCCGGCCATGCAGCGTATCATCAACGAGCAGGTGGACGAACTGCTGCAGGACGGGCGAATCGAACCCTCTCGAAGCCCGCACAGCGCACCGCTGGTGTTGGTCCGAAAGAAGACCGGGGACATGCGGATGTGCGTTGACTATCGTCAACTCAACGCACACTCTATACCCGACGCGTACCCTCTTCCACGTATTAACCATATCCTGGAGCGCCTACGGAACGCTCGGTTCATCTCTACGTTGGATCTCAAAAACGGGTATTGGCAGATCCCCATGGCGGAAGGCAGCCGAGAATGCACCGCGTTCACTGTCCCTGGGCGTGGGCTCTTCCACTGGAAAGTCATGCCCTTTGGACTCCATTCCGCCCCAGCGACCTTCCAACGGGCGCTGGACAGCGTTATCGGCCCCGATATGGAGCCCCATGCCTTCGCTTACTTGGATGACATCATCGTCATCGGGGCAACGTGGGAGGACCATGCACGCAATCTGAGGGAAGTCTTCCGGCGCCTCCGAGAAGCGAACCTACGCTTAAATCGGGGTAAGTGCAAGTTCTTCCAAAGAAGGTTAGTGTACTTGGGTCACCTGATTAGCGAGGAAGGCATCAGGACAGACCCCGACAAAATCGCGGCGATCCAGGGGCTACATCCTCCGACTAACGTCAAGGAACTCCGCCGCCATCTCGGAATCGCATCTTGGTACAGGCGATTTGTCCAAGACTTTGCCTCCCTAGTGCAACCCATGTCGCGACTCCTGAGGAAGGGAGTAAAGTGGACCTGGGACGAACCCCAACAACAGGCGTTTGATTCACTTAAGGCGCGACTGACGGCCGCCCCGGTGTTGACCTGCCCAAACTTCGAGTATAAGTTCCAACTCCAGACGGACGCCAGCGACAAAGGACTCGGCGCGGTGCTCACACAGAACATCGGGGGCGACGAACGGGTAATCGCCTACGTGAGCCGACGACTCGAGCGGGCAGAGGAGAACTACTCGGCCACTGAAAAAGAGTGCCTCGCCATTGTGTGGGCCACCCGAAAGTTACGTTGCTACCTGGAGGGTTATAAGTTCGACGTGATCACGGATCACCTGGCGCTCAAATGGTTAAACTCCATTAACAATCCAACAGGTCGCATAGCCCGGTGGGCACTGGAACTCCAGCAGTACCAGTTCGACGTACACTACCGCAAGGGTAAATACAATGTGGTCGCCGACGCCCTCTCCCGGCAACCACTCGGAA